>PVJN01019915.1:0-37028 GCA_004026805.1 Lasiurus borealis
ACATATGTCTCCTCCCCCCCCCCCATTGACCTCCTCCCGGCCTTCCCTCCCCCCAGTACATGCCCTCACCTGTCCCCCACACCCTTATCCTGTGTCTTGTATCCATTGGTTATGCTTATATACATGCATACAAGTCCATCGGTTGATCTCTTACACTCTCCCCCCTCCCAACCTCCCCTGCCTTCCTGCTGTAGTATGGCATTCTGTTCACTGCTTCTTTGCCTCTGTATCTATTTTTTGTCGTCTCCCCCTCCCCCCCTCACCGATTCTTTTCTTTAAAAACATCTTGCCTCTGCAGGCTAGAAATAAACTTATAAGAACAAAAAATGTTTTGAGTCCCAATTTCAATGTCCAATAGTTCTGAGTCCCAGTTTCAATGTGGTTGATTCTTTTTTATAAAAATATATTTTAGTGATTTTTTTTTATACAGAGAGGGAAGAAGGGAGAGGAATAGAGAGTTAGAAACATTGACATCAGCTGCCTCCTGCACACCCCCTTCTGGAGATGTGCTCGCAACCAAGGTAACATGCCCTTGACCAGAATCGAACCTGGGACCCTTTAGTCTGCAGGCCAATACTCTTATCTCATTGATTAGTTCTTGTATGTGCTCAGATGGAACCCCAAAACTTGGATTTGGATATATCAGGACAGTGTTCTAACTAATGGAGCTACCAGCCAGGGCCAGAAATCGTTTTGTGTTTTTTTTTTTAAATGATTTAGAAAAGAAGAAAATAATTATATGAATTATGAAGTGATTGCCAAGAAGGATTATAAGTAAATGAATAGCTGATTTTTTTGAACAAATTGATTTTGGAATATTTATTGCAACTTGATTCATAATTTAAAAACGAATAAATATTTTCAAATAAAAATATTTTTAGATACAATGGGCTGAAAATAAAGTAAACATTTTTGAAGTGTGAAAAGTGAAATAAAAGGTTCAGATGAATATAAAGATGTAAAAGTATCTCATGGTGCTTCAAAGTATACAGTATGTGAAAAAGAAATATTGGTGTTCAACTATTGTGTATCAGTTTTCATTCAGACTATGTACATGCCAGCTTCATATTATTCCCAGTTAATGGAAGTGATCCTTAATACTAGACATGTACATTTTAAATCTGTGATTTTGGTCTTTTACCTAGGAGCTTAAAAAAAGATTTTGAACCCTCGCTGGTTTGGCTCAGAGGATAGAGCATAGCCCTACGGATTGAAGGGTCCTGGGTTCTATTTCTGTCAAGTGCACCTACCTTGGTTACAGGTTCCCTGGCCCTGGTTGGGGTGTGTGCAGGAGGCAGCCAATCAGATGTGTCTTTTTCACATCGATGTTTCTCTCTGTCTCTTCCTCCCCTTTCCACTCTCCTAAAAATCAGTGGAAAAATATCCTCTGGGTGAGGATTAACAAAAAAAGAAAAATAATAATTAAGAAAATTAAATAAAACAATTGACTTAAAAAAAAAAGATTTTGAGCCTGGACAGTGTGGATCAGTAGTTGAGCATGAACTAGGAGGTCACTGTTAGATTCAGGACACATGGCTGTGTTGAGAGCTGTGTTACCCACTAGGGAGTGTGCAGGAGGCAGCCCAATCCAAGATTCTCATCACTGATGTTTCTATCTTTCCTTCTACTTTCGTCTCTGAAATCAATACAAATATGTTTTTTTAAAAAAGATTTTGATCCCATAGTTAGAAATGGCGTCTGAATCTGTATTGCTGAGAAATGGAAAGAAGAGGAATTTGAGAAATAAATTCAGCTGTCAATTTGAATATCCTTAAATGAAAACGGTGATAGCATTTTAATGTATCATTCCTATATCCTGTGTTTTGCTTAAGTTTTGTTTTGTTTAAAGTTTCGTTTTTGAGGGAGGTTTTCAGTCTCCTAGAAAACATTGTAAATTTTTTATTACTGCATTGTGATTTTCTGTAAGGGTTTTGGAATCCTTGCATGACCTGAGGCAAGTGAGGACTTTTGAGCCTCAAGTTCTTACTTATAATTTTCGATAAGTGATTTCTCCTGGCAGTTAGTGTTTCTGGTGTCTACAGTGTTTATATATTAAGTAAGCCTTATAATACTAGGTAATGCTTGACAGACAATAGCGTTTAACCATTACAGTAACTATTGTGATGTAAATTGTCCAATATATCATCAGTTGCCTTTCAAACCACTGAAATTTGTTCTTTAAATATTTCTGGTAAATTTGTCAAAAGTACATGATAGCAGCTCTGGTAATTACAGTAATTACTGTAAGATAGCACTGATTTTAAGAGATAATGTAACTTTTTGAGTTCTAATTTCAGCTTTGTTACTAATTTGCTTTGATTTGGGTAAACCAAACAGGGTAATTAATTACCTTATTAATTTTTTTATGGTTTGAGTATAGTTTTAATTGGACAAATAAAACCTTAAAAATAAGAATGAAGCTCTGGCCATGTAATAACTCAGTTGGTTAGAGTGTTGTCCTGATCCCGCGTCTGGGCACATGCAAGAAGCAATCAATGAATGCATAAACAAGTGGAACAACAACTTCTTTTCCTTTCCCTCTCCTTCTCTCTCTCTGAAATCAATTAAAAAAAATAAAATAATGAAAATTTTAGTATGTTAAAAATACAGATTCATTTACATGCAAGACTTAAAGGGATACAAATGATAAAATGCAAATAGGCATTTCATATTTGCTTTATTAGTAAAAATATTTTTTCTAATGTACAGTATAAGCATTAAGTAAATGCAAGAAAAAGAAACTTGAGAATCACATACTCAGGTTTCCTCACTTGTCTCTTGCTTTGTCAGACCATTTGAACCTATCTTTGGTTCAAAAACTATCTCTGTATTTATAAATTACTGGCTTTAAGAGGAGTAGTTTAAATGAATATTATTAGGGATAGGGTATGAACTGTAGGCATGAAGCCAAATTCCAGAGATGAGTTAAATTTGGTTTGGTTTATATGTTAATGAGAAAAGCATTTTCTATGTCAGGACAGAAAAGTCAAGTAATCAGGATTTGTATAGCATGTAGTTTGCTAGCATTCTATACCATTAGATACCACAGACTGCAAAATATATAGAGAGACCCTACTTCCCGATTCATCCTGGACAGTCATAGTACACCTGTGATGTCTCACCCCCATTTCATTCTAAAAAATATCCTAGTTGTTTTTTTTAATATATTTTATTGACTTCTTACAGAGGAAGGGAGAGGGATAGAGTTAGAAGCATCGATGAGAGAGAGACGTTGATTAGCCGCCTCCTGCATGCCCCCCACTGGGAATGCGCCCGCAACCAAGATACATGCCCTTGACCAGAATCGAACCTAGGACCCTTCAGTCCACAAGCTGACGCTCTATCCACTGAGCCAAACCGGTTTTGGCTGTTTGTTTTAAAAGAGAGAGAAAGATAAACATCGATGTAAGAGAAACACATCGATTGGTTGCCTCTTGCACGTGTTCCAACCAGGGCCCAGATCAGGGCCCTTGAATGGAATTGAACACATAACCCTTTGGTCCACAGGATGATGCTCTATCCACTGAGCCAAACCAGCTAGGGCTAAAAAAATATCCTAGCTTTTTTGATAATTTTTTCAGAGGAAATCAAAGATTCACTGAATGTGTGTTTATTGGCACTTTCCCCCTTACCAACAGAGCAACATAGTTGGTACTAAAATAGTTGTTGTTGAATTGGCTGTGAGAATGTAAATTTATAGAATTTACAAAATTTGCAGTTAAGCAAGATAAGAGAACAAGGATGATACTAGTCTTTTGATTTAGGGGAAGGAAAAAATAGAGCGATGGTTGAGTAATGATAAGGTACATTTATATACAGAGTTGCATAAAAGAGTGGTTAAGAATGTGGACTCTGGGGCCGGGATGCCTTCTCAGGCAGAGCCACTTTCTAATTGTATGACCTTGAGCAAGTGTTTTTTTTTTTAGCTTCTGTTTTTTCAATTTTCTTATCTGTAAGTTGAGAATAATACTAGTGTATGAGGATAATATTAAAAATCCATCTTAGAGGGTTGTTAAGTGGATTGTGAGTTAATAAAAAGCCCTTAGTATAGAATCCGGTTCATCCATATGTGACCTGCTGCTTTCATATATATTTATGAAAGATAAGTCTCACCTCAGTTTTGTAGTCATTTTCTAAAGTAACATGTTTTGTTGATTTGACTATGAACACTGGGAGTTTAAATGCACCCTTTTCTGAAAAGGATTATTTTGATATTTAATACTGATATTTGAGGGCTTCTTTTTTTAAAAGTTTATTTATACAGTTAGCAATTGGCTTTATCAGATAACAATTTGAAGTAAATGGCTCAGTTCTTTGAGTACTATTTACATTACTTTTACTTAAGTGCTAAACGTTTTATTTTGCCAAGAATTTGATGTTTTCCTTTATATCTCTTCCCCAGTTTGGAATTGGCATAAAGTGGTTCAATATTGAGCACTTCTCTTGGTTAGTGTGATGACATATATTGCTTAAGAAATAGAGATGGTGATGAATCTGGTTAATTTTAAGGACTGACAATTTGAATATTTTTGTGGTAATTTGAGAGTATCTGTTTGCTTATATACTATGTGTATGTTGGCAGGTAGTTTCAACAGGCACTTGGACAATTTACATCCTTTATTAGATTTTTTTTATACATAAAGTCGCCTCGAAGACTTTACTTCTAGTTCTGTAGAAGAGATAAGGATTTTGACTTGGTTTTGTATTAAACTTTAGTCAAAAGATGAATCAAACATAATTATCTAGAGTTTAAAAGAAAATAAGCCTTCCCTTAAACTGACTTGTCAGATTCATTGTCATTTTAAAGACTTGGTTATAGAAAAACACCAACTTCTTTTTTTTAATATATTTTTTTATTTCAGAGAGGAAGGGAGAGAGAGAGAAATAAAAACAACAATGATGAGAGAATCATTGATGGGCTGTCTTCTGCACATCCCATAACCCAGGTATGTGCCCTGAAGGGGAATCTAACCATGTGTCAACCCCTGGTTCATACGTCAGTGCTGAACCACTGAGCCATGCTGGCTGGGCAGAAAAACAAACTTTTTTTGTTGGTCGTTTTAAGTTTTCAGTTTTTTCCTTATGTTGAGTAATTCTATAAAGAACACTCTTATGTATAAAGCCCTTAGGCAAAAATTCACTGCATTATATCAAAGAGTGAACATTTTTGAAGTTTTTTATATCAGTATTGGCAAATTGAGTTCCATAAGTATTAGGCCTGTTTTTACTATTGCCCAATTTATTGTATCTTTGTTCACACCAGGCATTCTTATATTTAAAATATCACTGTATAGGTTAAAATGAAATAATTGTTTTTTTTTAATATTTGCTTTGTAAAATTAATTTTTTTTACTGATTTCAGAGAGGAATGGGGGAGAGAGAGATAGAAACATCAATGATGAGAGGGAATCATTGACCTGCTGCCTCTTGCACACCCCCTCCTGGGGATCCAGCAACCACGCCATGTGCCCTTGACTGGATTTGAACCTGGGACCCTTCAGTTCCCAGGACAAGCTCTATCCACTGAGCCAAACCAGCTAGGGCATTTTGTGTTTCTTCAGTGACCAGTGTGATTGAACATTTTTCCATGTATATTAGTTTTTTGGGTCCTTTTTTGCTGTGAATTGTCATTTTGATTGTGCTTTTCTTAGCAATTGGTAAGTTCTTTAAGCTTCTTTGAGGACAATAGTTTTTTATGTCACTTGCCAGGAACGATTTTATATCATTCTGGTTTTAAGGCTCTGGAATATGCAATCTGATTTTAAGGCTCTGGCATATTCTGTTGATGTGTCTTTTTATTTCTGTCTTAAATGTTTCAATATATATTTTCTGATTGTAAAAGTAATAGATGCAAATTTTAGGAAAACACAGAAAAGCACAAAAATGACAATAAAAACACTGCCACTCAGAGGTAACTATTGAAAACACTAATTTTTAGTCACTCTCAATCTTTTTTTTTTATGCTTGTGCATTATTTCTTTTTTTTATATATATTTTATTGATTTTTTTAAAAAAGAGGAAGAGAGAAAGATAGAGAGTTAGAAATGTCGATGAGAGAGAAACATCCATCAGCTGCCTCCTGCCCGTAATCAAGATCTGTGCCCCTGACTGGAATCGAACCTGGGACCCTTCAGTCTGCAGGCCGGTTTTGGCTGCTTGTGCATTATTTCACAAAATTAAATCATTTTTATAAAATAGCAATTTGCCTCTCCCACCCCACCCAAGTTTCTGTGAACATTTCAATCTCTTTACAATATTAAAAAACTACTTTGAAATAGTTATGAATTCTCAAGAAGTTGCCCCCAAAATGTACAGGTGTCCTATGCCCATTTTGCCTGCTTTCTCCCAGTAGTAACTCCTTGCATAACTATAATATGATATAAAAACTGACAAATGGACATTAGTGCAGTCCACAGAACTTAGGTTTTACCAATTTTATATACAGTCTGGTTTTAAGGCTTTGGAATATTCTGTAAATGGCTGTGCTGTAGTTATTGAACAAATGCTCTGTAGTTGGTATCTTAAGTCAATTTAGACTATAATAGCCCTTAGCTGATTTGGCTCTGGATAGAGCATCGGCCTGGGGACTGAAGGGTCCCAGGTTCGATTCTGGTCAAGAGCACATGCCCAGGTGGTGGACTCACACACCAATCGATAATTCTCTCATCATTGGTATTTCTATCTTTCTCTCCCTCTTCCTTCCTCTCTGAAATCAATAAAACAAATTTTTTTTTTAATGTAGACTATAATAGAATCACACTCTAGGTAGTTTATAAACAAAAGAAATTTATTTCAGGGAAGTCCAGGATCACAGTGCCAGCAGATTTGGTGTTTGGTGAAGGCTTTCTGGTTCATAGCTGGTGAGTGTCTTTTCTCTGTGTCCTCACCTAGTGAAAGGGCCAGGGAGCCCTATGGGGCTCTTTTAGAAGAGCACCTCCCAAAGACCCCATGTCTCAGTACCATCACATAGGGCATTCGGATTTTAACATATGAATCGGGTGGGTATGTAAACATTCCGATGATAGCAGTTGGATGTTTCTAATTTTTCAGTATTACAAAGTTAATGTGGACATTCTTGTAGTACTCATATGCTTTTGCCTATCTCTCTATGAGTAGAATTTCTAGATCAAAAATGTATATTTTTAAGGCGTTCTCTCCCCCCCCCCCAATACTTTATTGATTTTTTAATCTCTATGGCATCGTGGGGGAGTGGAACATCAATCGCCTGCCTCCTACACAACCCTCACTGGCAATAGAGCCTGCAACCGGGCCTGTGCCCCAGGAATCCAGGGATTTGAATTAGCAACATTTTAGTACATGGGACAACGCCCAACCAACTGAGTCATACCAGCCAGGACTATTTTTAAGGCTTTTGATAAACATTGCCAGCTTTTAGAAAAGTTATGTGTATTACAGCATTTTTTGGTTAAAAAATGATAAAGTAGTTTAATGGTAAAAATGATACATTGTAATTAACTATCCCTTCTTGTCTTTTTATACATTTTCCCGGTTTGGCAAATTATCTTGGCTTCTATTATTAACAGGTTGGGGTAACTTTCTAGGTATTTTCTGTTTTTATATACATATAAGTTTATCTGTATAATGATTTTTAAAAATATATTGATTTTTTTTTAATAGAGAGGAAGTGAGAGGAATAGAGAGTTAGAAACATCCATGAGAGAAAAACATTGATCAGCTGCCTTCTGCACACCTCCTACTGGGGATGTGCTTTCAACCAAGGTACATGCCCTTGACCAGAATTGAACCAGTGACCCTTCAGTCTGCAGGCCAACACTCAATCCACTGAGCCAAACCAGTTAAGGCCTGTATACTGATTTTATGTTTGTTAACATAAATGATAAAATAAAGTACTTATGTTTTACAACTTGATTTTCTTTACTGAACAGCATACTTTTGAGCACTTTTCATATTAGTATACTAGTATATAGGCCTCTTTTTTCTTTAATTTTTATAATACATTACAAAAGATACAACTTTTATTGAACTGTTTCCTTATAGTAGATGGATTTTGTTTTTTTTTCAGTTTTTTTACTTATGGGGTCAGTGCTGCAATAACACATCCTTGTATATGTTTTCTTGTGTACATTGGCTTTTAAAGTGTATACGGCTAACTAGACTAGTGAAAATATAAATATGCTCAAGAGTATTGCTTGCTTATATGCCATATACTACACTAATTATTCTTGGCACCAGTATCAAGGGACACTTCAGATTTGTAGATAATATGCTGCTTAAAATCATCTAGTTAATTATTTTGATTAATTATTAAATGGTTAATAAAATAATCTCATCAATAAAAGCTAAGTTTTTGGTCATAATTCCCCAGTATTTGGATATTTATGAATTAAGTGTATATTTTTATGTTAAATGTTAGTCTTAATCTCTTATAGTGTACATTTGTCATATTTAGAGCCTCCCAACTTTTGAGAAGCTTTTTAAATTTGCAGAAATATTCATTATTATGTACATACTTTTCAAAACTCAGAAATTCCCAGATTCTCATGTGTCTTAAGTGGATGCAAACATGTTACACCTCAGAGCCACAGATCAGACACACCCACAGGTGCCTTGTATTTGAAAATAAACAATATAAGGAAATGGAGGTTCTATTCACAACTTTCATTTTGCAGTCAGGAATGGATTAGAGCAAGTCAGCTTGAAATGTAGTTAATAGTTTCAAGTTTAAGTTGGCACTAGCCTTGGTAAAGATTGTTCGTAATGGGTTTTGATTTTGCATTTAGTGCTTAGTAGTAGCAGGGATAATGATTTCCTCTTCAAGCTGTTTCTGCAAGATTATTTTGGATGTTGTTATCTTAGCATCTGCTTTTTTCAGCCCTTTTAGTGACATAGTGATTGTGACAATACCATTTAATAAATGACCTTTCTCTTTAATTTAGCCAGAGTGTGTTCTGCACAGTGACAACTAAAAATCCTTGATAAGCTCTAGCCAGTTTGCTCAGTGCTTAGAGCATTGGCCTGCAGACTGAAGGGTGGAGGTTCAATTCTGGTCAAGGGCACAGATCTGGTACTTCGGTTCCAGGCTAGATCCCCAGTCCCCATTGAGTAGAGTGGGAGGCAACCAATCTATGTGTCTCTCTCACATCAGTGTTTCTTTCTCTGTCTCTCCCCCTCCCTTCCATTCTCTCTAAAAAAATCAATGGGAAAAATTTCCTCAGGTGAGGATTAACAAAAAACAACAAAAATCCTTGATAAGATACTTTTGGTACTGTGTTGCACATTGTTTGCATGTCTGTAGAGTGATAAATATGAAGCTAACTTGCCTCTAAAATCATGTCATAGAGATTTTTAAATACCTGGAACCTGCCTAGGAGAGCTCCCTGGTTGTAATGAGAAAATTAGTTGGTTTCCTTCCTGAGCTAATTATGATATGAGGTAATTGTGAATTAACCTCTCTAAGCTAAGATTTTGCTATGATTATTCAAATGGAGCTTCTTCAAAAATGCTTTTCCTCCCCTGCAAGGTTTGATTTTATTATTGATTTTTATGTTATTGTAAAAGCTTTTAGCAGCCCTGAAACCAAAAGCCATAAACCATTTTGACATAAGACTTCCATTTTAAACTCAGGCCACATTAAAAAAAAAAAAAAGAGTGTTGTCAACTCTGGTCTAGCATGTTGGGAATTATAGATATTTAACATTCCTTTATTACACACATGCCTCTATTATTTTATTCAATAGACAGCTGGGGGTCTACTCCCACTTGGTTTGTGTTAACAGCTAAAATAGAAAAGGAAGACCTAGTTTCTGTCTTCCTTGAGCCCACTGCCTAGTTGCAAAGAACACCTGTTTAAATAAACTATTAGAGTGGTAACAAAATAGAGGTTATATACAAATAACAAGAGGAAAAGAGGAAGTAGTGAGCAAAACAAATGAAATTAAGTCTCCCAAGATGTATAGGGACTATACTTGTAAGAAGTTTTGGTAGACTAGAGGTTATATTTTTTGTTGTTTTTTAATGAGGAAACTGAGGCCAGTAATTTCATAATTCCCGGGTGGCAAAACAAAGTTAACTTTTCTCTGTTATGCCGTAGTTGTTTCTCAGTTAATGGAATTATACTTCAAATCTAGCTTTGTTAATATTAGTACTTTTTAAAGAATTATTATGAATTGGATATTTTGGAAAACAACTGAAAATGTTGGTTAAGTATCACAGTACTGTTAATGTTAGAGCTGGTTTATTTTTGTTTGTTTTTAATTACAGTTGTGATTTTGAATTTAAGTGTGCTTCTGGAGCCTTACCATTATATGTTTACATAATGATTATTAACTACCTTGAACTAACAATTCCTATTCTGTTTTACTAAAGCAACATACTGTGTAACAATTCTATAAGTTTTGCTGAAAGCTGTAGTCTTTATTTGCCATTTTCTTGGGTAGGGACATAACTTGTATTTCCAGAATGAAGGAAATTGAGGGAGGAGGAGGGTATGCCAGTACATAGATTTTCTTCTATTAAAGTGTTTAGTAATAAGTTAAATGCTCTTTACATGGCAGGGAAGCTAGGCTCTCACAAACTCCTCATAGTTTTTTTTCTGCATCAGTCAGAAATTAAGCTGTACCTAAATTCCCATATCATATTCAGTCAGCTCAGTTCCAAAGATAAGGTGATGGGGAGGGTATTGAAGGCAGAAAGGGGATATATTGTCTGTAGAGAATTTTAAAGCAATATATTGACTAAAAGGCATATGTTTATAATTATCCTATACCTGGCAGTTCTAAACAGTGTCAGTGATAAAATACTGCCAATACAACCACCATGTAGGCCAGCCCTTGCTCCCAACATATGAGTGAACCTTGGCATGGATAAGGACATTATGTCTGAGTGTTCTCCTTTTTCCCCAAATTGAGTTTTAGTTGATAAGCAATAAAAAAATATATGGCAAGCTATACAGTATAATTAAACAGTGTTTCATTTCAATGTTTCATGTTAGTCATGATAGTTGCAGAATATGGAAACTCAAGTAAAAGATGGGTCTATTGCCCTAGCTGGTTTGGCTCAGTGGAGAGAGGCGTTGCCTTGCAGACTGAAGGGTCCCAGGTTCGATTCCAGTCAAGGGCACATGCCTTGATTGCAAGCTGGATCTCCAGTCCTGGTCTGGGGCTCTAGTGAGGGGCCCTGGTTGGGGTGTGTGTGGGATGTAACCAATCAATGTCTCTCTCACATCTATGTTTCTCTCTGTGTGTCTCTCCCTGTCTCCCTTCCACTCTCTAAAAGTAATGGAAAAATATCCTCCAGTGAGAATTAACAACCGCCGTTTATTGTCTAGCTGGTTTGGCTCAGTAGATAATGTCAGCCCACAAACTGAAGGGGCAGGGGTTTGATTCTAGTCAAGGGCATCTACTTCTGTTGCAGGCTCTTTCCCTGGCCCTGGTCAGCATAGTCGTGGGAGGCAGTCAATTGATGTGTCCCTCTGACATCTATGTTTCTCTTTCTGTCTCTCCCCTTCCCTTTCACTCTCCTGAAAATCAATGAAAAAATATTTTCTAGTGAGGATTAACAAACAACAACTTTATTAAAAGATTACTGGGGAATTTCATGGGACATAGTTGTAGGAAGTATAGTTAGGCCTCCCAGAAGCTGAGTCTTTTCAGCAACTCTGGAGGCTCTGAAGTTCCACCTACCCAGAGTCCTGCTTTGGTTGCCCAATTTTTTCAGTGTTAATGATACCTTAAAGACTGATTTTTTTTTTTTTTTGTCCCATGATGCAGTGTCAGTCGTAAGAACTCCCTTAATGTAGATAGAATTTATAACAACCTCCTGATACTTGGCTCATTGTGCACCAGTTATTTTTCATGAAAGCTGAGTCCCAAGTATATGCTTGAAAGCACCTTGCCCTTTGAATACACTTTCTGGTGCCTGCTACCCAGGGGAGGGGCTTATAACTGCGAAGACAGTTAAAAAGGTAACTTTTGGACCCTACCTGCATGGCTCAGGGGTTGAGAATCGACCTATGAACCATTCCCGGCCAGGGTACATGCCCAGATTTCAGGCCTGATCCCCAGAGAGGGGCATGCAGGAGGCAGCTGATCGAAGTTTCTCTCTCATCGATGTTTCTTTTTCTCCCTTACTTGAAGTCAATACAAATATATCTTTTTTAAAAATAACTTTCTGGAGAGAAGAGTACTTTTTGAAAGTCATTAATATATTTGAGAAGGAACAAGCCCAGTTTGGTGGAATGAGGTGAGAGAAGTGTTTTATGCATCCTGCTTTCTTCTCTCTCTTTTTTTTGAATACTCTTCTTCCCTGCCTTCTATACTATGATTCATTTCTACTTTTCACCTCTGTGTGTATGGTTACATGAGGTATGCAAAAGATTAAGATGGTAATTTTACACAATTATGTTATGGACTTTAAGCAGTAGCTAGAAAATGAAGGGCAGGAGGAAGAAATTAGGGAACATCTGTAATACTATAAACAATTTAAAAAAAATACACACTTTCAGGACAAATTTGGAAAATTCTAATGTAAGGCAGATTGCTGTTTTTGACTTGGGAGGAAATTAATTTCCAGCGGTAGAATCAGACTCAAAGGTCTGTATCAGTATGGGTAGCAATAAAAATTGTATATTCTGTAAAATCGCTTTAGATAATTCAAAAATTTGCTCTAGATACAGAGACACATTAATGTCAAAGATATGTGAATAGTTTGAATAAATTTTAAGACATTTGCAAGCAGATTGAGATAAAGCAGTATTTCTGTATAATAGTATTTTATAGAAGTATTTTTTATTGTACAGGTAGCTAAATTTTATATAGATACATGTCAAGTTCATCCACTCAAAAGGATTTATATTATCAAATTAAGCTAAAAACTTAAGAAATATTACTTATTTAATTATTAATTTAATTAATATTGGGTTTTTGTTCACATTTAAGTAATGGAAAATGTCTTTTACCTAAAAACGTCTGTATTTTTAATGCAGTGACTTTTAAAGTTTACAAATGATCCTTTGATTATTTAGCAGGTAACATCTAAAGGAACTGGTTTAAATCCTAATGCCAAAGTGTGGCAAGAAATTCCTCATGGAAATACTGATGTCACGCCAGTAACTCATGGAACTGAAAGCTCTTGGCATGAAACAGCAGCAACATCTGGGTCTCATCCTGAGGGTGAGTTCTAAATATTTTGTCAGAACAAAACACGTTTTCGTTAAACATATCTCCAAACCAATTTAGAGAACTTTAGGGCACATCCTTTGATTAGTTTATAAATGTAGTTTGCATACAATTCTCATATCTAGTATGAATGGTCACTAATTTCAGGCAGAAAATATATCTTTTTAGTCCAGCCTTTTAGCCCATTTATAAAATGGTATTTACAGATTAGTGTTGATCTACCACTTATTTGACTTTGGAAAAATGACTTAATTTTCCCATGCTTGTGTCCTTAATCTACAGCAATAATAATAAAAATAGTAATAATTTTGACAGAATTCAGTGAGTAAAAGTGCATTAAGTTGTCTGATATATCGATATTGCTATGTAAGTGTAAGCTATTGTTAACCATTTTAGCTTATCTATAATTGTCAAAACTTAACTCCCTTAGGAAGAGAACTCTTATTTTTTTAAAATATATTTTATTGATTTTTTTACAGAGAGGCAGGGAGAGAGATAGAGAGTTAGAAACATTTATCAGCTGCCTCCTGCACACCCTCCACTGGGGATGTGCCCGCAACGAAGGTACATGCCCTTGACCGGAATTGAACCTGTGATCCTTCAGTCCGCAGATTGACCCTCTATCCATTGAGCCAAACTGGTTTTGGCAGGAAGCGAACTCTTAAAATCATGTGGACATTTTGCCAACTGGTAGTTTCCTTGAAATCTTGTTATAAAAGACATAGGGCCCAGGGCTCCTAAAGATAGGATTTGAAGAATTTCTATTTATTTTCAGTATGTTTTCTTTCATACAGGTAATACAGAACTTTCAGATGATATGTGTAAGGAATATGAAGTAATGTATTCATCTTGTGAAACCACAAGAAATTCTACAGGTATTGAAGAATCAACTAATGGGATGATTTTAGGGCCAGAAGATCTGAGTTACCAAATATATGACATTTCCGGTAAGCTTTAGATTTTATTGATCAAATGAGAATTCAATATGCTAATCTTCTTACCCCTTCCACCCCAACCATCACTCCCAAGTCGCTTTATCATTGTTCTAATTAAACTGTGGATTGATTAGTTTATTTTCTTATTGGGAAAGACGTTTATGTTAATAAAATGCTGTTAGGTAATATCAATAAATACTGTTTCAAAATGGCCATACGGCCGAAACCGGTTTGGCTCAGTGGATAGAGCGTCGGCCTGGGGACTGAAGGGTCCCAGGTTCGATTCCGGTCAAGGGCATGTACATTGGTTGCGGGCACAACCCCAGTGGAGGGCGTGCAGGAGGCGGCTGATCGATGTCTCTCTCTCATCGATGTTTCTGGCTTTCTATCCCTTTCCCTTCTTCTCTGTGAAAAACCAATAAAATATATATTTTTTAAATGGCCATACGTGAAAATTGTATTAAATATTAACTTTAAATGTCCTATTAAAAGAAAATGAAATTCAAGATGAAAGAAATATTCAAAATAGTTGAAAGAAACCTAAATTACATTTTATCATGGGGTCCAACTTTGTTGGGATTAGTGCAAGTTCTGTCAATTTTTCCATCCATTTGTCCCCTCCCCTAAATATTTGTGGGTGAAATGTGACCCTGGAACTTCATGGTTCCCATGACCCATCACTTTTGTCCCTGTGAAATGCATTTATAAATGTGAAGTTGCAGGAATTAATCTTAAATAAAATACTGTATTAAAAATAAAAACATGATTCTACTATGAGATGTGTTTTTCTCTTTTTCATATTCACTTAATATTTATGGATTAGTAATTGATTGAATTTAAAATGGATGAAATCTAAAGAAAACTAAAATTGGACCATAGATCCTCATGAGCTAACTTAATTTTTCTAATTTCTGAAGGGTCTCTTTGGAAAATGAATGTAATGGGAGGGATTAGGCATTTCTGTCTTTGCCTTTACTCAAGGTATATAAATCTTTGTCTTCAATTTCCTTATTTATTATAAATATTTGGACTAGAATTTTAAAGTCTGTTGGTTTGTAAATTGACTTCAGAAGTGGAATGAGATGGTATTTCCATATAATAATTTAAGGTGATAGGCTCTATTCTCTACTTGTGGTCTAATATACCTAACCAGTGACTACTTTGTTTGCTTTAGTTTTTTATATATATATTTTTTTATTGATTTCAGAGAGGAATGGAGAGGGGAGGGAAGAGAGAGAGACACACACACACACACACACACACACACACACACACACACACACACACCAATGATGAGAGGGAATCATTGATTGGCTGCCTTCTGCATATCTCACACAGGGATCAAACCCGCCACCCGGGCATGTTCCCTGACCGGGAATCAAACCTTGACCTCCTAGTTCATAGGTGGATTCTCAACCACTGAGCCATGATGGCTAGGCATTACTGGCTGGCTACTTTGAACACAGAGTTAGTTTAAGTGATGTGGCAACCAGTTGATATTTTAATAAGTTTGCCATAATATTGAAAGGTTAGATGAAGTTATTGCTCATTTAGCTAGTAATTGAGTAAATGAATTTTTGTATTAGCAGGATTCTATTTACATAAAAATAGAATGCTTCTTCATTTTAATGAAGTTATTTAATATCTAATATCACTTTGAATCTTGAATAGTAAGACAACGTAGTGGTGAAATCATGCACAGAATTTATCTTAAAAAATATACATAATTTTTAAGTTTTATTTTAGAGAGGGAGGGAGAGGGAGAGAGAGAGAGAAACATCAATGATGAGAGAGAATCATAGATCAGCTGCCTCCTGCACATCCCCGACTGGGGATCAAGCCCACAACCTGGGCATGTGCTCTCAACCAGAATCGATCCCAGGATCCTTCAGTTCGCAGGCCCACGATCCATCCACTGAGTCAAACCAGCCAGGGCAGAATTTATCTTTATATACATTCTATTGTTTGTATATTTAAAGGAAATTAATCATTAATGCTTTTGAAGAAGAGGACAGCTCAGACGATTGGCTTGGTTGAATATCATCCTGGGCAGTAAAAGGTTGTAGCTTGATTTCCTGGTCAGGGCACTATAGTACCTGGGTTTCAGGTTTGATTATCCAGTCAGGAAGCATAGAAGGTAACCAATCAATGTTTCTCTCTCACATTGCTGTTTCTCTTTCTTTTTCCTGCCTTTTCCCCCTTCCTCCTTTTCTCCTTCTCAGCATGTCCTCAGGTGAGGATTTTTTTTTAAAAAAGGACAAATTGTATGCTTTGACTCTATAATGTTTTGTGTAAGATAGTCTTAGTTTTCCAGGTTTGAGTCCCCCCTTTTCCCTCCTCCTCCTTCCCCCCCCCCAAAAAAAGGCTCATGTTCTGGGTTTAAATAATAGAAAGTATAGGAGACTATTATAGAGTTGATCTGGTCCTTTGGACATTTGAGTACTTTAAATATTAATGGGAAGATAATGGTGTTCTAAAATTAGGAGTGAAAAAAATATTGAGAGAGAGAAGTTGAGTCCAGCTGGTGTGATTCAGTGATGCGCATTGATCTATAAACCAGGAGGTCATGGTTCCATTCCCAGTTAGGGCACATGCCCAAGTTGTGGGCTTGATCTTTAGTAGCGGGTGTGCAGGAGGCAGCTGATTGATGCTTTCTCTCATTGATATTTCTGTCTATCCCTCTCTAAAAAGTCAATAAAAACATTAAAAAAAAGAGAGAGATGGTTTAATGAGTGTGACTAATACCAGATTTACTCCCAATACTACAGATGTCTCTATGTGTGTGTATATCCCATTTTTGTCTAGTTTAGTCACTGTCATCAAATTTAGATTAATATCAGCTCTTGTTTATTATTTTAAAGTATTTAGGGTAGTATTTTACAATATGTTAGCAATAAGTATATAGTATTAATGGTGTTTTGTTAATTACTTGATAAACATTTTTAAACTGATGAAATCTCTCTAAAGAATGAAGAATCAATTGGTTGAAAGAAATGAGTTGGACCTTGAGTGATCTGAATTATAAAAAATAATAGTTTAATTTTATGAGTTTAATTTGTGTATATTTTGTGATTTACTCTGACTATAACAATATGTAAAGTTAACCACTTATAGTAATTTGTATTAACTTTTTCCCTCTTGTTTTCTACTGTCAGGAGAAAGCAATTCAGCAATTTCTACAGAAGACCTAAAAGAATGCCTGAAGAAACAATTAGAATTCTGTTTCTCACGGTATACTATCATTGCCTTTTTGCATGTCATTTTTGTGTGGATATTTTTCCTTTTTTTTTTTTGTTGGTTGGTTGGTAGATGTAAAATAACTGGAAGAATGGTGGTCTTAATTTTCTTAAGTTATGTATTCTGGTATCATTCTTCTATATTTCTTAACTAGATTTAAGGATATAATCTTAAAGCAGGTCAAACTCAAAGGCTAATACAGGCCAAATAAACAAGGTTGTAGTTTATATGGGCTGCAAAAAAAAACAAAGCTTCAATTTTCATAGAAACATAGGTTCCTTTTGATAGAGACATGCTGAATAGAAAGGGCTGAAATAAGTAATTGTTAACATAAAATAATAGAATATTTTAATAGAAGTTACTATTTTTTCTTGAACATTAACTTACCAGACACTGAATAACTGCACAAAATTTTTTAAAATATATTTTATTGATTTTTTACAGAGAAGAAGGGAGAGGGATAGAAAGAAACATCGATGAGAGAGAGACATCGATCAGTTGCCTCCTGCATGCCCCACACTGGAGATGTGTCCGCAACCAAGGTACACACCCTTGACCGGAATTGAACCTGGGACGTTTCAGTCCACAGGCCGACGCTCTATCCACTGAGCCAAACCAGTTCTGGCAAACTGCACATTAATAAGTATAATGCGAAAAAAAACTATTTTTCTTGTTCTCAAAGTGAAATGTTTCCTGTTGCGCACACAAAACAAGTCAGTACAAGACTAATGATGTGGCAGTTGGCTGCTAAAATATTCGCTGCTGGTATTAGTGGAGAGAAATGGTGTGCCTTCATATAAGGGGCCTAAGGGAAATGAAAGCAAGGCTATTACAGTCATCAGTCATTAGCGAACATAGTAGTTTGTATATTAATAATTATATGTAACAGGATATTGTAAAAATTAAGTTAAAAATTTTTATTAAAATGTTACTTACATTCCATTACATTGGCTGGGCTGCAAAAATATTCGTTGCTGTGAGTTTAACATGCCTGTTTCCATTGGATATGCAAAGGATATTCTATTCTCAGTAGAAAGATAATGAAATTTCTCTTGGATACCTTTTAAAAAAATACATTTTTATAGGTTTGTTGTTCCAGTTATTTATATATTTATTGGTTGCTTTTTGTATTGTGTCCTGGCCAGGGATTGAACCCATAATCTTTGTGTATTGGGACAACACTCTAACCAACTGAGCTTCCTGGCCAGGACCTCATGCGTGTTTTTTACAGAGAACATGAAGATTTGAACCTCTTAATTTGCATGATTTTGTTGGGGTTTTCTGGGTCAAGTGAAGAATGAACTATTTTCAGAGGTCACCTCAGGCTGCTTTTGGAAAAAGGTTTTTATTTCTTTAGACACAGTACACTCTCAGCTTAGGTTTAATTGGTTCCTTATCCTAAATATCTCCCTTCTTTATCTTCATAACCCCTACTATAAAAGCAAGAACCTTCTGGCTTTCTTTACTCCAATCAGATACCATTCATTTTCTGTAACATACTTGTAATAGTTATTTTAAAATCTTTGCCTATTAACTGGATCATTTGTTTGCTGATATTCGGAGTTCTTTCTCTTGATTTTGTCATAATTTTTCTGCCTTTTTGCATGTCATACATTTTTATTACATGCTGGACATTACTTATAAAAGAAGCTAGGAGCTGTAAGTGATAATTTTTCCATCTAGAAAAGATTTGAGCTTTCTTCTGTTAGGCAAAAGCAGAATGATTGCTTCAATCCAGTTCGGAATCAAGCTAGGTCAGGGCTGAGCAGCCATTTTAATTAGATTTGGTTCATCTCTAATTTATGTATATTCCTTAGGCATGGACTTCTCAGGCAGTTTTCTGTTACCTCAGAAACATCAAGGGAGATTTAGTTTTCTTCAGAGGTTGAGATTAGTCTCTTACCTCATACAGCTCTAAAATCTGGCAAATGTCTTGTGGAGGAAACCTGTCTTATGTTTGATGCAGGGTTCATTCTTTTTTCCCCTGGAACTTCCACAAGATCACAGAGATTTTATCTTTTTAGCTTGACTCCCAATCTCTCATCTCCGTCCTTCAAACTCAAGTAAACACAGTTGTGTAGTGAGGGCTTCTTTAGTTTCCAATTCATAATGCCAGTCCTGTGCAACAGCTGAAAGCTTCGTTGGTTTTACTCTGCTCTAGGATCTGCAAATGCCCGCAGGAAAGAAAGATCATCTTTCTGGAATTTCATTTTGTCCTTGTAGCTTCCACAGCTCTTCTTTTATCTTTGAACATGTATTTGTTTCAAGCCTTTTTAGTTGTTGCAATGGAAGCTCTTGCTTGCGATAATGACCACATTTCGCTCAGCACAGTTCTAACCAGCTGGGTGATTGACATTTGTAGGTCAGCAAAATGGCCATCAGTACATGTCATACATTAGTCATAATTGTTCAAACCCTAGACATTATATCCATTAAGTTGACTTACTTCTTTGGAGTACAGTTTCTTTAAGAGTTTGACACAATATTTTATAAGAATACGCCAAAACTGGTTTGGCTCAGTGGATAGAGCAATATTGGTTCAGCCTGTGGACTGAAAGGTCCCAGGTTGGATTCTGGTCGAGGGCATGTACCTTGGATGTGGGCACATCTCCAGTAGGAGGTGTGCAGGAGGCAGCTGATGGATGTTTCTCTCTGATAGATGTTTCTCTCCATTCCTCTCTGTAAAAAAAAACACAATAAAATATATTAAAAAAAAAGAGTAGACATGCTGAAAATCAGAATAAATTCAGGCAATAACTTTTTAGTTATGCAAATATTATATTTATTGTTGTCTTATTTTCAAGTTCTTAAAGAATTTTCAGCCCTAGCTGGGTAGCTCATTTTCGTTAAGAGTGTGGTCCCAGTGTGCCAAAGTTGCAGGTTTGATATCCCCCATCAGGGCACATACAAGAATCAGCCAGTGAATACCTAAATAAGTGGAACAACAAGTAGATGTCTCTCTCTCTCTCTGTTTCCCTCTCTCTCTCCCTCAGTCCCTCCCATTTTTAAAGTTCTTATCTTTAAAAAGTTTTTTATTTATTAGGGTGCTGAATTGAGTTGAACCTTTACTGGTTTTCCCTGTATTCTGTTTTCTTCCCAAAGCAAATAACTACCACCTCTTGACAATTGTAACCTTTAAAAAGTAATTACTACTGTGTTTTAATATAATTTGAATTTAAAGGCCTTTGATTCTACTCTTTGCCAAGCACTAGGGCTTTGAAACATATTTGAACAACAAAGACTCTTTCTGGCTTGGAAGATTGGGGGGTAAAACAGTAAAAGTAATAAATAAACAAATTAGAAATATTAAGTGTTAATCACTATGGAAAAATAAATAATAAATAGAGCAGTGTAAGCAAGGGAAGGGACATCAGTAGTGCTTGGGAGGTTTCATTTTAAATAGATCATTAAGAAGGTGGCTTTTAAGCATAGACTTCTAGATATTTATAACCAGACTGCTTCAAAGATTTGATGTGAACAAGGTATGGATTTTTATTTTCCTTCAGTTTGTTATATAATATTTTATGTGTAAGATAGAAGTGTTTACATACTCTTTTTTTTTAATGTATCTTAAAGAATCTTTAGCCTTAATTTTTTTTTCCTAATTAGTAATCACGCCTTAGATAAACCTCATTGGCCATGATACTGCTGCTGCGTAAAGCTTTTTTTTTTTTTTTTTCTTTAAATCCTCATCTTAGGATATTTTTCATTTGAATTTTAGAGAGAGTGGAGAGAGGGAAGGGCAGAAATATCCACGTGAGATTGGTTGCCTCAGGCTGGGGATGGGTCTGCAACTAAGGTTCATGTCCCCGATTGTAATTGAACCACGGACCCTTCAATTCACAGGCCAAACTGGCTAGGGCATACTCTTAATTTTTTAATATTTTAAATTTATTACTTAAATGTAAAATAAAATAAACATTTATAAACAAATGCTAACATTCAGAAACTTAAAATCCTTCACAGTCCAACTCATGGCTTAAACTGCATACTAACATCAGTGATAAAATGTTTATAAGATGGAACTATACTTCATATAATACTTTGTAACATACTTTTAAATGTAATACTAAAGCCTCTTTTCATATTAATATAATTCCATAAATTCCTTGTTCAAAACTGTTCGGCCCAAAAGTTGAAGGGATTAAGCAAAAAAAAAACACACAAACAAAACAGACAAAAGAACTCAGCAACACAGACAATAAATAGTATGGTGATTACCAGAGGGAAAGGAGAGGATGAGGGGTAATAGAAAAAAGTATAGGGGACATAAATAGTGATGGAAGAAGACTTGGTTTGCAGTGGTAAACTCACAATACAGTATACAGATGATGTGTTATAGAATTGTACACCCGAAACCTATACAATTTTTCTAACCACTGCAACAACTAAAAAGGCTTGAAACAAAGGTTATTAAAAGATTGAAATTGGTGCAGGGGAGGGATCCCCTTAGCCCAGCCTGCACCCTCTCCAATCAGGGACATGGATAATGGACAATCCTTGGGGGATGTCCAGCAGCTGGTTTACCGGCAGTCGTACATCCCTCTCGTAATCTGGGACTGCTGGCTCCTAACTGCTCGCCTGCCTGCCTGCCTGCTGGCTCCTAACTGCCCTTTCTTGCTGGCCTGATTTCACCCCCAACTGCCTTCCCCTGCTGGCCTGAACTCACCCCCAATTGCCCTCCCCTTCAAGCCTGATCTTGCCCTCAACTGCCCTCTCCTTCCAGCCTGATCGCCCCTAATGGCCTTTTTCTCGGCCTCCACCACCATGGCTTTGTCCAAAAGGAAGTCCAGAAGATGGCTGGTCGACCGGGTCTAATTAGCATATTACCCTTTTAGTAGTATAGATAGATTATATAGGATAGGATTGCTTAAATAGGGGGAAAAGCCTTTTTCATCAGGAGGAGATGCTCTTGGCAGACAAAAATACATAACCCCTATATCTGGACTGATAGTCATATGCACTATACTGCCAAACTGGTTATTTAAAAATTGAACTGTTTCATTACACCTTAACACAAAACAGCTGTTGCCCTTAAAACCCTACTCAGCCCCCACCATAGGTTCTACCTTCGCAATTCACCCATATTTGGTTCTGATTGGTTGGTTTCTATGCCAGTCGGCATTAAAAACTCCGCTCCTAGGCAGTCATTGGCTCCTTGCACTTCACCTAGATTTGGTTCTGATTGTTCGGATTCTATGCCAGTCAACTTCAAAAACTTTGCCTTCTAGGCAGCCAATGGCTTCTCGCACTTCACCCCGATTTGGTTCTGATTGGTCAGTTTCTATGCCAGGCAGCCTCTGATCAGAGAGGCAATACTGATTAGCAGCCCTAGTGGAGGCCCCAGAGAAAGAGAGGCATGGTTGCTGGCCAGACCCGAAGAGAGAGGCAATTGCTAATCAAACGCTGCTGTGGAGGCTACGGATCAGACCCTGCTTCTCTCTCCCGTGGCCTCTCTTTAGGACTGATCTGCAACCCCTTTAGTGCTGGGTCAGGATGCCAGCAGCAGTGGCAGTCAGTTTGAGCCTTCGGTCATTTGGATGTTATGAACCCTGGGATTTTACGTATTAGGATGTCACCTCAATAAATTCAATAAAAAAGTAAAACAAAAAGCTATTGGGCCCAGTGTATTTGGAGATTCAGAATCTTTCTGGAATTTGTTAGAGCACATCTATTTTATATTGTATATTTTCATAATTGTGTTATTTCTGTAGCATAATTTAATTTTCCTAGACTTAGTGACAAAAGTGAATAAGGCATCTCTTTAGGTACTTTTAAGGAATTGTTTGTTTTATAGGACTGTTGCTTCTGTTTATTTTTTTTCCCCAGAGAAAATTTGTCAAAGGATCTTTACCTGATATCTCAAATGGACAGTGATCAGTTCATTCCAATTTGGACAGTTGCCAACATGGAAGAAATAAAAAAGCTAACCACAGACCCCGATCTAATTCTTGAAGTATTGAGATGTATGTAAAGCATATCTTTTAGCTTATTCTTTAAGTAAAAAAATTAAATATTCTTTTAATTTCTGATTAGACAGAATTGTTTTAAGTTCCAATTTTTTTACTACTGTATTCTAATCATTTATCTTTACTGACTGGTATATAGCTTCTGTATCAATTTTATATCATCATTGTTAATCTTGATACCCAGTTACACATATAAGCAATTAAATCTCAGTTTTCTGGGCTATTAGAAAGTTTTATGTATCATTTTCACACTCTTTAAAGCAATCTATTTCAAACGTTTGAACCCATGTAGTACATATACCACATACCCACACACAACAAATGCTACACAGATTAATACTAAATGCTTACAAAAAAGTCATTTCTTTTAGTCTAAACTGTTTCACAACCTACAGTTTGACAAACACTGCTCTAAAATTTGGTAAGGAGTTTACATTTTGTTTGAGGTTCTAAGAATTTTTAGTGATATTTCTATCGTGTAAGTATTTCTTGGTAATCTCTCTTACATGGTTTTTACTAAGTACTTGACTGAATAAAGGCAGACCTTAATATTTTTATGAAATATGTTGCTGAATATGTTTAAAAGTTAAATATAGCAAATCCAGTAATAGACTTACTACTTGGGAGTAAGGATTATCGTTCTCAGAAGGCTAAAAACATTTTGTGAAATAATCTCTAATTGGTTTGTGCAGACATCATTTCTTAAAATAATCCAATATTGTGTGTAATTCTTGGTTTAAGCACCTTTTTAAAAAATATATATATATATATTTAATGATTTTAGAAAGAAGAGGTGAGAGTGAGAGAGAGAGAGAGAGAGAGAGAGAGAAAGAGAGAGAAACATTAATGATGAGAGAGAATCGTGGATGGGCTGCCTCCTGCACGGATCCTTTTGAGGATCGAGCCCACAACCTGGGCATGTGCCCTTGACTGGAATCTAACCTGGGACCCTTCAGTCCATAGCTGACGCTCTATCCACTGAGCCAAACCAGCTAGGGCAAGCACTTAGACCGAAAATTTTTTAAAAAATATTTTTATTGATTTTAGAGAAGAAGCGAGAGGGAGAAAGAGATAGAAACATCAATGATGAGAGAGAATCGTTGATTCTGCACACCATCTGCTGGGGATCCAGCCGAAACCCAGGCCTGTGGCCTTGACCAGAATCGAACCTGGGACCCTTCAGTCCACAGGCCAAGGCTCAATCCACCGAGCCAAACCAGCTCGAGCTAGACTGTAATTTTAAGAAGAGTTTCTTCACATATTAAAACTTACTGCATTCCCCCAGTTAGGGAATAAGTAATGTGGTATTTGTATACAGAGAAATTGTCTTATTAAATATGTGTTGCATGCTCCTTGAAGGCTTCCCTCCCCCCCCCCCCCAAGCACAATACAGTGGCAAGTCAGAAAATAGGGGTATTCTGAATATTTTGGTTCAAAGAATAATATTTGACAATGTTCTTATATAATCTCAAAATGTTTTATTTTAACTTTAATCTTTGATTCTATAACTTAATTTCTTTGTGATAATTACCTCTACTAATTTATTCAGTTGGAAATAGAAATGAATAGCTTGTTTTTAATGGCATTACTATCTACTTGTCACTTTTGAATGACATCTTTTTAAAATTTCAGCTTCCCCCATGGTACAAGTTGATGAGAAGGGTGAGAAAGTGAGACCAAGTCATAAGCGTTGTATTGTGATTCTTAGAGAGATTCCTGAAACAACACCAATAGAGGTAAATTATTAAGTATTGTTAAAGCTATGTACTCTTTACCTTTTAAATTGGAGGAGTTAAACAAGCAAAGTGTGTCACTGTTCTCTTATCAGTTTCTGTGAATAGGATAAATACTAACTTGTTTTGTAAACTTCAAAATTTTTGAAGAATGGTGCAGAGGGAGGAAGACAATATGATTGTATGTTGTTAGTAGGGGAGACTAAAAGGTTCAATATATTGATTTGACTGAATGGCAATTAAAATATAAATAGGTGCTTTTGGAAACTTGAGATTCATCTGAAAGAAATGAAGAAGAAAGACATGAATAAGGATTAGTGGCTCAGGACTAACCTGTCTGGTTAACAAAATATAAAGCAAAGTTGCAGCAGCTCAGTTGGCTTGGCTCAGTGGTTGAACACTGACCTATGCGTTAGTTTGGTTCTATTCCCAGTTAGGGCATACACCCGGGTTGCAGGCTCAATCCCCAGTGTGTAGCATGCAAGAGGCAGCTAAGTGATGAGTCTCCTTATCATTGATGTTTCTATTAGTCTTCCCTCTTCCTTCCTCTCAGAAAACAATAAAAAATATTTGTATATTAAAGCAAAGCTGCAGTTATGAAGACACTAAAGTACAGGTAAAAAGTAAATTAATACTTGAATGAAACAGTATAATCCAGAAATAGGCTCCTTTATACAACAATGTATGTATAATAGCATTTATTTGATAATTTGCTTCTTCCAAATATTGTGCAATATACTTCAGTTATTTAAAGCCTCAGGTTTTATTATCTGTTTTACAGACAAAGTTAACTGAGCTTTAGGATGGTTAAATAAGATTGCTAAGGACAAATGGGCTGTTCATATGACAGAGTCT
Source organism: Lasiurus borealis (assembly GCA_004026805.1). NCBI lineage: Eukaryota > Metazoa > Chordata > Mammalia > Chiroptera > Vespertilionidae > Lasiurus > Lasiurus borealis. Next base: position 25,887 of record PVJN01019915.1, read on the forward strand.
GGATCTGGACTTGATCTCTCTGATTTCAAAGCCTGTGTTTCTTAACCCCTAAGCCAGAGAACTTCACACTGAGTTGTCATGTTAAGGCATAGTAAATTAGAGAAGAGGAGAATCAATCAGTTACTGATACATGGCAATTGACTAACCAGGTTAGACTTTTGCCACCTAACACATTCACCTTTTGTTCAGAGTTCATTTAGTGTAATATCTCCAGAATGCAGTGAGAGAAATTGAAAAAGAAACTTTCAAGAGATCTTTGATTTAAAATTATGAACTATGTTAAAAGTATCAAATTGAAAGGAAGATTGCAGAATAGGAAGAATATTTGCGATATTAAGAAACAATGTAGAGTATATGCAACCCTGAATTCTAGATCCAAACTGCCTCAATTTGAATTCTTTTTACTTGCTAGTTGTCTGACCTTGGGTAAGTTACTTGACCCTCCTTTGCCTCCTTTTTCTTATCCGTTAAATGGGCTAATAGTTAACAAGGAATTCATAAAATTTTTGTGAGAATTAAGTTAGTATATAAAGAGCAGTAGCAAGCATATAAAAGCACTCAGGTTAGACATTATTATCATATGAAAATACATATTTTTTATTGATTTATGAGAGGAAGGGGGAGAGAGAGAGAAAGAGAAAGAAACATCAATGATAAAAGAGAATCATTGATTGCCTGCCTCTTGCACGCCCCTACTGGGAATTGAACTGTGACTTTATGATTCATAGGACCATGCTCAACCCCTGAGCCACACTATTCGGGCCCATTATTATTACTAGAGCTCACACACATGGGAAACATTAAATAAAAGGAATGAAGCAGCAGCATACTGTTCCTTAAAAAAAAGTATATCCGGTTGGCGTGACTCAGTGGTTGAGCATCATCCTATGAACCAGGAGGTCAGGGACATGCCTGCGTTGTGTAGGCTTCATCCCTAATGTGGGACATGCAGAATACAGCTGATTAATGATTCTCATCATTGATGTTTCTCTCTTCTTCTCCCTCTCTCTTCCTCTCTGAAGTCAATAAAAATACATTAAAAAAAAGAGTAAAGCAAGTACAGATGACTAAAATAGCCAGAGAATGTTGACATAGGCTCTAAAAACTAAAATGCAGATTAAAATGAGAGATGGGTGCTTTGCCAATGTTGCTCAATAATTTATGATTGACCACAAATGTATGAATCAGGAAATCCTGGTTCCATTCATACTGATACTTAACCATGACAAAAAGTATTAGGCAACAAAGGGGAGAATGCTTTTGTTGTTGGGGAAACTGAAGATTGCATAACTTTAAAAACATTTAGAGTCCATCAAGAATGCTAATGTTGCTATAAGGGTGTGAAAGTGCTCACAAAACAATAATCATAGGCAATTGAGTCGTTAGAAAAATTGTTGATTTGGATAAAGGAAGAGCAGTGATACATGAAAAATTAGTTTAAGGCTAGTAAAGGGTAGTTTGATAAATTTAAGAAAAGTGTTTATAGATTAAACAGTATATGAGATGTACTATTCATAATAATAAAAGGCAATATGCAAATGATCATCATGCCATGATGCCATAATGACTGATCAGCAGGGACCTGAGGCTGTGTGGCACCAGGCCTGGAGACCTCAGGCTGCACCCCCTGCTCCGGCGCCAGGCCAGGGGACTTGAGGCTGTCCCCCTTGCCCAGTGGGGCTTGATGGGGATGGGGCTGACCAGGCCTGGGTCTCCTGCATTTTCTAAGTGCATGGGGGTGGTGGGTGGGGTCTTTGACTCTGGGTCCTGTGGCACATGCCAGACTGACTGACAGGAGGGAGATTTTCATATACATTTTAACTAATTTTCTTTCATTTCTGATACTTCTATTATAGAGAAAGTAAATAACAATATTAAAATATTTCCTCTAATTCCCTTTTAATGTGCATGAATTTTGTGCATTGAGTCACTAATGTATAAGAAAGGTTAAAACAATCATTGAAATGGATTAATTCAATTTAAATGATTTCTAATATGAAAACATGATTTTAATTTTTAAACAAATTGCTTCTCGAACAGCCTGCCTGGGTGAATTAAAGAACGGAGGTTCTACTGTACTTAGCCCCAAGAAAATGTTAAGGGAGGACATACATTTCCTTTCTTTCCATGTGGCATGATGATTTTTTAAGAAAAATTTAGCTTGCCACTAGGAATGAAATACTTCAGTTTTGATTATAAAGTAGGGTTCCATTCCTAAGTCATATCCAATATTTATGCTCTAACTATACATGTTTTTGTTTCAAAATAAAACCTGCTCTCAATAGAAAAAATGGTAGAAGCCATAAAACAGTTAACAAGTAAAGAAATGGAAAGGACCAAAAGTCAGGAGAAGAAATACCTATTATTGATTGCTTTTGAATTAACTAAAGTTTTGGATTTTTTTTTTTTTTTTTTTTTTTTTTAGGAAGTGAAAGCTTTGTTCAAGAATGAAAACTGCCCCAAGGTGATAAGCTGTGAGTTTGCACACAATAGCAATTGGTATATTACTTTCCAGTCAGACACAGATGCACAACAGGTGAGAATAAAAATTTTCTTCTAATTTCAGTCCTAGTAATAAAAGAAGTGGTATATTTTAATTGAGAAAATGTGTGCTTACAGCACTGTCTAAAAAGACTGTTAAGCAACTTCTTCACCTTTTTGGTTTTGCTTGTTAATGGTTTTATTTTTTATCATCTACCTAAAGACTTTACAGTTTTAATTTGAGAAATTTATTTCCACACACAAAAAATCTAACATGGCAGTTTGGAAATCATATTAATAGTTAGTATTTCTACTACATACTAGGCCTACAGTAAATATATTAACTTTCTGATTCTTGAAATTTTGATACTATGATTTTACTCTTAATGTCCTACCTACTTCAAGAAAAGTATTATTCCTTTGAAACAGAAACATGTCTAATAGCATTTTAAAACCTCTTAATTGGTTTTTGTTGTTTCTGTTTTTGGTTTGAGGGTGTGTGGGTGTGTGTATATGTATTTTTTATCTATTAATCCTAACCCAAGGATATTTTTCTGTTGATCTTCGTTTGTTTTTTAAGAGAGAGTGGAATGGAGGGAGAGAGACAGAGAGAGAAACATCTATGTGAGAGAGACATTTTAATTAGTTGCTTCCTGCACATGCTCTGATTGGAGCTGGGATCAAGCCTGTCACTGAGGTCCCAATCCTTGACTGGAATAAAATCCAAGACCCTTCAGTTCACAGGCTGATGCTCTGTCCACTGAACCAAACCGGCCAGGGCTTGTTGTTTAATTGAACCATTTAAAAAGTATATAGCTCAACCAAGCATGGCTCAGTGGGTGAGCATTGATCTATTAACCAGGAGGTTAAGGTTCGATTCCCAGTTAGGGCACATTGTGAGCTTGGTCCCCAGTTGGGGATGTGCAGGAAGCAGCCCATCAGTGATATTTCTATTAATCTCTTTCCCTTTCTCTTCTCTGAAATCAATAAAAATATATTTTTTAAAAAGTTAGTGACATTTTGGGTCTGTTTTTAATTGTGTGCATTTTATCTGCAGTAATCCATAGTAACTCATGCACTGTAAATGTGAACTGTAGCTGAGATCTTAAATTTTTTCTTTTTCATTCCATATCACCTGTATAATGGAATCACCTTTGTAATTCTTTTATTGTTTAGTTTAGAGATAGTTGCTAATACCAAAGTCAGGATAGAATAAAGAATTGCCTTAATAAAATGTTTGAATGCTGATGAAAGTTCCTTTTTGCTTTGTTAACAGGCTTTTAAATATTTGAGAGAAGAAGTTAAAACATTTCAGGGCAAGCCAATCATGGTAAGAAACATTTGTAATTAAGACTAGCATTGAACAAGAAAGATTTTTGTCTATTTGAGAATTTTTAAAACACAAATGGATAATATTTTCTAAAATCTATAATGATTTTCAAGAAATTTCTGACTTATGTGAGATGCTACTTCAGAAAATTAGTTGATGGGACATCGAAACACTTTCTATACAGCAATTCTTTTCTAACACATAACTTCATACAGTATGAAGTTTTAGTTAGATGCTGATTAACAACATGTAAGGTAATCCCGGATCTCAAAATGAATAGAAATAATTTTTTAGTAACAAAGTGAAAAACGTTTGTAATGCTTTCATCCTCATCTCAATTTACTACATCATTAACATTTAGCCATTTAAAAAAACCTCCCTTTCTTTACATGTCTGATCTATCCTCAGGTTACATGAAATCTGCCTTTAAAACTTCTTTCAATCATTATTTGCATTGCTTAGACTTTAAGTGAAAAACATTATTCTTATTAAATCTTATTGAGCTCTTACTGTGTATTAGTTTCTGTTCTAATCACCATTATATATATAGAATCATTTAATTCTTACGAGAACCTAATAAGGTAGGTACTTGTTTTCTCTCTCTCTTTTTTAAATCCTCACCTGAAGATATGCTTATTGACTTTAGAGCAGTGGTTCTCAACCTGTGGGTCTCGACCCCTTTGGGGGTCAAATGACCCTTTCACAGGGGTCACCTCAGACTAATTGGAAAACACCTACTTCCCATGGTCTTAGGAACCAACACACTGCTCCTCGGTGTAGCAAAATGTAGCAATGTAGTTTACTGTTGTCATATTAAGACTGTTACCCATGCTACACCACGATTCAAGACAAAATTTTATTTATTTGTAATTAGAAATAAATATTTCACAATATATAATTACATATTGTTTTTGTGATTAATCACTATGTTTTAATTATGTTCAATTTGTAACAATGAAAATACATCCTGCATATCAGATATTTACATTACAGTTCATAATAGTTGCAAAATTACAGTTATGAATTAGCAACAGAAATAATTTTATGGTTGGGGGTCACCACCACATGAAGAGCTATCTTAAAGAGTCGTGGCATTAGGAAGGTTGAGAACCATTGCTTTAGAGATAGGGGAAGAAAAAAGAGGAACATCAATTAGAGAAACATGGATTGCCTCCCATATACACATGCATGTGCCCCAACCAGAGATCAGACCACAATTTTTCTGGTGTATGAAACAATGCTCAAACCATCTATGTTTTCTATATTTTACTGGTAAGGAAGTTGAGGCATGATAGTTACCTGTCCAGTTTCACACAGATAGTAAGTAGAAGAACTAGGATGAGAGGAATTTAAATTTATTAAGAGACTAGAGGCCAGGTACATGAAATTCATGCAAAGGGTGTGGGTGTGTGTCTCTTAGCCCAGCCTGCACCCTCTCCAATCTGGGGTCCCACTGGGATCAAGCCTAAACAGGACAGTTGGACATCCCTCTCACAATCCAGGACTGCTTGCTCCCAACTGCTTGCTTGCCTGCCTTCCTGCCTGATAGCTCCTAACTGCTTCTGCCTGACAGCCTGATCACCCCCAACTGCCCTCCTTTGCTGGCCTGGTCCCTCCCAACTGCCCTCCCCTACTGGCCTGATTGCCCACAACTGCCCGCCCCTGCCAGCCATCTTGTGGTGGCCATCTTGTGTCCACCTGGGAGTGGCCACCTGGTGTGTTGGAGTGAGAGTCAATTTGCATATTACCTATTTATAGGATTATATGCCATACACTGTTCTAAGAACTTGATGTATTTAAATCTCATTATTGCTTATGTGGCAGGTGGTATTATTACTTTTTATATTATAGATGAAGTTCTCAGCCAGTTGTCATCTTATTTCCTCTGCCTCTAAGGTTCTTCTGACTATTATCTCCTTTCCCTGATTGAGGCTATAAAGATTTTCTCCTGGGTCTAATAGCTTTTTAAGTTTTATATATTGGAATTAGAACTTAGAAACATCTGTAATTAATTTGATACAGTATAAGATGGGTCTAATTTCATTTTTTTCTCTCAAAAAATAGAAAATCTCAACAGTTACTTACTGAGTGGTCTGTCCTACAAATTATGTATAATCTTGCATGTATCATATCTGCATCAGGTTCTTTATTTTGCCACTCTCTACTAAACCAACATTTCTGTTTTAATTATATAGTTTAGATATCCTTATCCTTGGTTATTCTTAAACCATGGAGGCCTGGTGCATGAAAATTCATGCACTGGAGAGGGTGGTCCCTCAGCTTGGCCTGCTCACTCTTACAGTCCGGGAGCCCTCAGGGTCAGGAGGCAACCTGGTGATCAGGGGAAGGCAATGCCCCATCACTTCTCTGCTGTTGCCACTGCCCGCAGCACAGGTAACCGGTCCTGGTTACCTGAGCCACTGGTGGTCCTAGTTGGCTGAGCAGCCACCATCTGAGGCTTGCCTGCGCCTTGGGCTGGCCCTGGGCAGCCAGGGGTTTTGGGGACTCCGGAGGCAGTTGTGCAGAGCAGTCAGGCCTGCCTGCCCCCCAGTGAGGCTGAGGGGACTGGACGCCACTATCTTGTGGCTGTGGGCACTGTCATCTTTGAGGACGGGGCAGTCAATTAGCATATTCCCTACTTATTGACTGTGGGTGCCACCATCTTTGTAATGATGTGAAGGTCAGTTAGCATATTTCCTCTTTATTAGATAGGATTACTTTCCCATATGCACAACCAAATAAAAACCACCTATAATAATAAAAGCATGATATGCTAATTGACTGAATGGCTGAACAGCGGAATGACCATTTGGATGACCTTCTGGATGAAGCCGAGCATCCGGCCTACAATCTGCGTGTGTGTGTGTGTGTGTGTGTGTGTGTGTGTGTGTGTGTGTCTAATACACTAAGTGTCCGACCATCCTATTGGTCATTATGAGGTTCACTGACCACCAGAGGGCAGACTCGCAACGCAGGATTTGCTGAACTGCAGTAACTTGGTAGTGTGACAGTTCTCGGGTGATGCACCCTGAAACCAGAGAGGAGGGAACCTGATTTCTCTCAAGGCAATGTAATTTCACCTTCAACCATGGATTATGTTCTTTTGGGGGACTGTTGGCACTGAATCTGGTTTATTGCACACCTGTATTTGCATACCCTATACCACAGCAACTTTGCAGTGCCCTCTCGAACCCTAGGACCTCTTGAGGGATGTCGGAGAGGCGGCTTCAGACCAATTTCCATAGGCCAAGCCGAGAGATCCCACGTTTTGGAGGGAGTATAGGAGGTTGGCTCTAGGGTGTCTGGCCCATTTTGCTCAGTCCTGCCCACCAACCACCTTCTAATGAATTTTCTTTCAGTGTGCATGAATCTGTGCACAGGGTCATTAGTCTTGCCTAATAATAGGACAAATATGTAAATTGACTGTACCTCTGCTATCCCCACAGCCAATCAGGAGTGATTATGCAAATTAACCTGTCAAAGATAGTGTGTTAATTTGCATATGCAGACACGGAATGGCAGGACAGGACGCCTGCTATGAGGCAGTGGGCGGCAGGGGTTGGGGAGAGGGTGCAGAGGTAGCTACAGGAGCAGTGTTCCAGCTAGGAGTGAGGACTTGCTGGATCGTGGGTGACCAGGAGCGAAGACAGGGAAAAGGTCTATTCTTGCATGAATTTTTGTGCAACGGGCCTCCAGTATTGAAATAAACGCAATGCATTTAATACATTGCTTATCTGGGGGGCAATGACAGTTTTAGTCTACATTATTCAACATTATAACTTTGTAATGAGGACATTTCTCTGTTAATTCAGGTCTATTATGTTTTTTAATTAGTTCCTTAAAGTAATTTTTGTTGCTTTTCCTCCCCTCTGTGTTGTGTCTTAGTGATTAAAAAATGAACACCACATTATTATATGTAGCAATCTTGCCTAACTCCTTTATTACATCTAGTGGTTTGTTGGCTCTTTGGATTATCTGTGTGAGAAATCATATAATCTATAAATAGTATTTTGATCCTTACTCTCATTTCATATAGCTTATTGCTTTTCCTGAGATTTCAGGTATAGTGGAAAATGTATATATATATTTCATTATAAAGTATTTTTCTTTTTTTCTCTGCCATTTGGTTTTTATTTATTGTTCTTTTGATTAGTCATCACAGCAGAGTTCTTTCTGAGAGATTCACACATTCTCATTAATTTTCCTATCATTTATTAAAATCGACCAAGCACCTAGAAAAGACAGGTGCAGGATCCAGAAGTCCTATATTAGAGCCCTTGATGTTGTTTTCAGTTTTAAGCTCTTTGATCTTAGGAGTGTCATATTACTTCTGACGTCTTGGTTTATTTATTTGAAATGTTTATGCTTTTCATTTCTTAAGTCCTGTGATTCAGAAGCAGTGATCTTGGTGTATAAAGAGACAAAGTGAATAATGTTTGTCCATCTATTTCTGCATATATTGATAATTTCATTAAGAGACAGTGCTTCATCTCATTTCAATTATCTTCAGTAACTAGGAATATTAAATTTTATTCGGGTTTTATAAAGATGGTAACTGTGAATAGAAAATATTTTATATTTCTGTTGTATATTTTGTTATTCCTTAATTTGAAGCTTAAGAAAGTGAAACAATATTAAATAATGAAGTCCCTTCAGTCCTTTTTACCTGAAGTGACAAGAGAGCAGTTTTTTTCTCTGTCCATCTAAGAATTTTTTTCTCCTTATATAAATGGGAATGTAAAATAGACACTCATACTCATCTACTTCTTTCACATAATAAGAGCTTCAGCATCTCTTCATTCACAATTGTTTTGAGTATATACGCTAATTGTTCGTGTACATCATGATTTATTATCCATTTTTCTCCATGTATAATTGCAGTCATGCAATATTTGTCCTTTAATGTCTGGCTAATTTCACTTAGCATAATGTTTTCAGGTTCATCCATGTTGTAACATATATCAGAACTTCATTACTTTTTATTGGGTTCTTAACTCTCTTTGGCTAGTATGAATAATGTTATACAACTATCAGTTATTTGGATACTTACCTAGAAATTACTTGCAAAATCCTATATAATAAAAGGCTAATATCTAATCTACTGAACAGTAGAATGATTAGTCACTATGACGTGCACTGACCTTCAGGGGGTGGACTCTCAATGCAGAAGCTGCCCTCTGGTGGTCAGTGTGCTCCTATAGGGAGAGCACGCTCAACCAGAAGCTGGCTCATAGATGGTGAGCATAGCGGTGGTGGTGGGAGCCTCCCCCACCTCCGTAGCAGCACTAAGAATGTCCAACTGCAGGTTTAGGACAACCTCCAAGAGCTCCCGGATTGCGAGAGGGCACAGGCCGCCTGAGGGACCCCACCTAAGTGCATGAATTTCATGTACTGGGCCTCTTATACTGTTTAACGTTTTGAGAAGCATGAAACTGTTTTTGCATAGCAGCTTCATCATTTTACATTCCCAGCAATGCAATACAATACAGTTCAAATTTTTCCACATCTTATCAACACTTGGTATTTTCTTCTTTTTAAATAAAAGTCATAATAGCTTGTGGTTTCATTTTCCTAATGACTAAAGATGTTTACCTTATGTTTTGCTATTTGTATATCTTTTTTGGAAATTGGGTTGCTTGTTTTGAGTTGTAGGAGTTCTTTATATATTCAAGAAACTAGTCCCTTATCAAGTACATGACTTGCAAATATTTTCTCCCATTTTGTGAGTTATCTTTTCCCTCTTTTTAAAAAATATATATTTACTGATTTCAGAGAGGATAATGTCCTGCATACACTTAGAAAAAATGTGTATTCTAGAGTTTGAAGTAGTTTCTTTTAGGTCCATTTGGTTTATACTGTTGTTGAAGATTTCTATTTATTGCTCTTCTGCTGATTATTCATTATTGAAAGTGGGTTAATGAAGTCTCTATTGTAGGACTGACTATATTTTAATTCTGGCAGTGTTTTGCTTTATGTATGTAAGGACATCTTTTGGTAGATATGTATATTCTTAAAATTGTTTTCTCTTTTTGCTTTATTGAAACTTTTATCAATATATAATGTCCTTTGTCTTTTGGAACCTTTTTTAACTTAGTATATCTTGCCTAATAATAATAAAGTCATTTTAGCTGTATTTTGGTTACTATTTGCTTGCATTTTGTTGTTTTCAATATCTCTTAATCTAAAATGAATCTATGATAGCACATAGATGGATTCTTTTTTAAAATTCAACCTGCCAGTCTCTGCCTTTTAGTAGAGTTTTAGCTGTTTACATGTAAAGTAATTACTAATCAGGAGAGATACTTCTGCTAGCTAGGTATTTGTTTTCTGGGCGTTTCCATCCTCAATTCCTTAGTTAAACTGGAAGTGTTTTTTTTTTTCTCTTTTTTTTTCTTTTTATTTATTTATTTATTATTTTTAAATTAAATCTTTATTATTCAGATTATTACATTTGTTTATCTATTTTCCCCTCCATAGCACCCCTCCACCCAGCTCCCACCCCTCCCTCAGCCCTTAGCTCCCTCCCATTGATCTCATCCATAGGTGTATGATTTTTGTCCAGTCTCTCCCTGTACACCCTTCACCCCTTTTACCCTAAGAATTAACAGTCCACTCCCTTTCTGTGCTCCTGATTCTATTATATTCACCAGTTTATTCTGTTGATCAAATTTTTAATTCATTTAATTTTTAGATTCACTTGTTGAAAGATATGTATTTGTTCATAATTTTTTGGCTTTTACCTCTTTCTTCTTCTTCTTCTAGAAGAGTACTCTTCAGCATTTCATATAACACTGGTTTGGAGTTGATGAACTTCTTTAACTTTTTCTTATCTGTGAAGCTCTTTATCTGCCCTTCAATTCTGAATGTTAGCTTTGCTGGATAGATTATTTTTGGTTGTAGGTTCTTGCTATTCATCATGTTGAATATTTCTTGCCACTCCCGTCTGGCCTGCATAGTTTCTGTTGAGAAATCAGCTGACACTCATATGGGTGCTCCCTTGTAGGTAATAAACTGTTTTTCTCTTGCTGCTTTTAATATTCTCTCTTTGTCTTTTGCTCTTGGTATTTTAATTATGATGTGTCTTGGTGTGGTCCTCTTTGGATTCCTTTTATGTGGGGTTCTGTGTGCTTCTTGGACTTGTAAGTCCATTTCTTTTACCAGATGTGGGAAGTTTTCAGTCATTATTTCTTTAAATAGGTTTTCAGTATCTTGCTCTCTCTCTTCCTCTGGCACCCCCACAATTCTGATGTTGGTACGCTTGAAGCTGTCCCAGAGTCTCCTTACATTATATTCACATTTTTGGGTTCTTTTCTCTTCTTGCTTTTCCAGTT
>PVJN01019916.1:0-36690 GCA_004026805.1 Lasiurus borealis
TCCCCTGCGCCCGCCCCCCTCGCCCCCCGCAGGTCCAGCATGCCAGCAAGCAGATCAGCGCGGAGCAGCAGTACAAAGGGATCATGGATTGCGTGGTGCGGATCCCGAAGGAGCAGGGCTTCCTGTCCTTCTGGCGAGGCAACCTGGCCAACGTGATCCGCTACTTCCCCACGCAAGCCCTCAACTTCGCCTTCAAGGACAAGTACAAGCAGATCTTCCTGGGCGGCGTGGACCGGCACAAGCAGTTCTGGCGCTACTTTGCGGGGAACCTGGCGTCGGGCGGCGCGGCCGGGGCCACCTCCCTGTGCTTCGTGTACCCGCTGGACTTCGCCAGGACCCGGCTGGCCGCCGACGTGGGCAAGGGCAGCGCCCAGCGCGAGTTCAGCGGCCTGGGCGACTGCCTCACCAAGATCTTCAAGTCCGACGGCCTCGGGGGCCTCTACCAGGGCTTCAGCGTCTCGGTCCAGGGCATCATCATCTACAGGGCGGCCTACTTCGGAGTCTACGACACCGCCAAGGGTGAGAGCGGGGCGCGGGGCTGGGGGGCGGGGTGTGTGCGTGTGTGTGTGTGTGTGTGTGTGTGTGGCCTGGGTTGGGGGAGGCGTGCAGCCTGGGGAGGAGGAGGAGGAGGACCTGCAGAGGGCACCCTGAGGGATCTGTAAGTCACAAAGGGCTTCGTAGGTAATTAATCCTGTTTTGTTTTTGTTTTTGTTTTTTCTAATCTCTGGGCTAATGAGGCCTCAGGAGGAGGCAGTGATGGAGGGGGGCTATGGGGACTAGAGGGTCTCCTTGTCCTCCACTGAAGCAAGCTGTGGCCTGGATTATGGAGGGAAGGGCAGACCGGTCCCCTCTCCCCGTGGCTGGGTCAGTTGCTGAGGGTCGCCTGGGCCACTTGCACGTGTCCTGCACGCTGGGCAGAGCTGCAGCTTTACGAGGCCCATCCAGGGGAGCCAGGATCTGTGGAAGAGGGGGCCTGGGGTTGGAGGCTCCGTAGCCTCTGCCCATCCCCCCTCCCCTCCCCCCGGCTCTTGGAGGAGCTGCGGAGGGGAATCTCTCGCTTCATCGCCGTTGGCTCTGGCTCTGTCCGCAGGGATGCTGCCGGACCCCAAGAACGTGCACATCTTCATCAGCTGGATGATCGCGCAGTCCGTGACGGCCGTGGCGGGGCTGGTGTCCTACCCCTTCGACACCGTCCGCCGTAGGATGATGATGCAGTCCGGCCGCAAGGGGGGTAAGCCTGCACCTGCTGGTCTAACGCAGAGTTACACTGTTTGGTACCGTTTTCAGTCTGCACTGTTCCCGCTGTGGAGATCATGTGATGAGAATTTACACAAGAAAGCTTCTCTACTATTTCTATAGAGAACGTTACCCTATAGATAAGAACATACAAATAGGATATTTAGAGGTGGACTTCACTAGATATCTAGCATGATAGAGGCCTTAGCCCTTTTTCTTTCTCTTTCTTCCTTCCTTCCTTCCTTCCTTCCTTCCTTCCTTTCTTTCTTTCTTTCTTTCTTTCTTTCTTTCTTTCTTTCTTTCTTTCCTCACTGTATAATTCTTTAATTTTCTGCATATTAGTGCTTTACCAGCACTGCAACCATTAAGAACACAATTCCAGGTACTTTATTTTTTAGTTTGGGGCCATTAGTCTACATATTCATTTACTTTAGTATTAGACAAGATTAACCTCATTCAAAACTTACTGTCGTTTTTAAATTCACAGAAATACAGAAATTGATGCAATTAAACAGAAACGTCAGGATCTCGTTTTTAAGATTCTTAGGTTATTAACTGTTGTTGCAGGCTGTTAATTACTTGCTTAGGCACTCTTAGAGCAGCGATTTTCAACCCGTGTGCCACCATAATTTTTTTAAACGTATTTTTTTATTGTTGGTAGGTATTTCAGGTACTGTATCTCCCATTCTCCCACCTCCCTTACTCCCCTCTTTCCAGTCCCCCTCCCCCAGGTCTTCCCCACCCTATAGCCCATGTCCATGATGGGCAAGGCATGTAAGTACATAAGTTCTTGGGTTTATCTCATCTCATCCCAGCCCCACATTGAGGTACGCCCGTCTGTTCCATGCCTCCATGCTTCCGGTCGTATTTTGTTGGTCAATTCATTTTGTTTATCCACAAGAATTTTTAAAACATGCAAAAGCTGGTTATTTAGTCAGGGACACTAACCTCTTTTCCCTTAGTAAAATAAAAAAAAATAATAATAAATGACAACAGCCAACACAGAGGCTACCCGGAGTGAATGAATCAATTTTGTCAGATTGGCGAACGAAAATGTTAGTCACTTACGTGTGCCCTGAGATAAAAAAAAAAAAAAAAAAAAAAAAAAAAAGGTGGAGAATTGCAGGCTGAGAGCCTGGGTGCAGAAACAAGGGGGGAGCATTGAAGTGATTAGCTGGTTTATTTAATTAAGAATGGTTCTTACCTCGATCTGACAGGCAGAGAAGGGTGCCTTATGTGGACGAGGGATGGTCTCAAGCAGCCTGCTGCGACAGAAAAAGCCTTAGCTCCCACCGGTTGCAATATATGAAACTGCCATTCTTAACGTAAAAAAAGTCCTGGTGGTTTCATTTGGATCAACCTAATAGTCGTGGCTTTTTTTTTTTTTTTAAATATATTTTATTGATTTTTTTACAGAGAGGAAGGAAGAGAACTAGAGTGTTAGAATCAATGAGAGAGAAACATCGATCAGCTGCTCCTGCACGCCCCCCACTGGGGATGTGCCCACAACCAATGTACGTGCCCTTGACCGGAATGGAACCTGGGACCTTTCAGTCCGCAGGCCTCGCTCTATCCACTGAGCCACACCGGTTCCGGCAGCCGTGGCTCTTTTAACTGTGTTATCTTGAACTAGTATATCCCGAGACTCGGCCTTACTTTTCTCATCCATAAGAAGGGCACTCCCCAGTTGAACTGCTTCCGTTTTACAGTGTGATGGTCTGGGAATTGGCTGGTTCACTGCCACAGTTCTCAGTTAAAGGGGCAGGAATGACCAGAGAGCCTGGCAGTTAGGCAGGAAAGGGATGACACAGTGCAGAGCTGGGAGCTGGAGCTCCAGCGACTGACTTGTGACATGTGAGCTGAGGAGAGGTCTCTCAGGGGCAGAGTCTCACCAGCCTTTGTCCCCACAGCCGACATCATGTACACGGGGACGCTGGACTGCTGGAGGAAGATCGCCAAGGACGAGGGGGGCAAGGCTTTCTTCAAAGGCGCCTGGTCCAACGTACTGAGAGGCATGGGCGGGGCCTTCGTGCTGGTGTTGTACGATGAGATCAAAAAGATTGTCTAATGTTATTAAAGCGAATTCACCGCTTCCAGACCGGGTTGTGTGGTTTAATAAGACTCTTCCTGGGGGAAGTAAAACAGAAACATCTGGGATGAGAGCCAGACGGAAAGGAATACTTCTGGAAAAAAATAATGGCTTCACTGAGTGTTCATTAAACCACGAATGTATTTTGTATTTATTTTACATGGAAATGCCCACAGAAAGTATAAAATCATGTGTCATACTTACATAATTAACTGAGGAACGGATCATAAGTAACTGAATGTGAAACCAATAAAGACCACTTAATGCACCTTCTCTTTCCGATTCTTATTACTGCCAAATGGATTAAAAGATAAGACCATAAAAAATAAGACCCTAAGTGCCTATTTTCTAGCATCACTCACTTATACATCTGTGGCCCAGTTTTTAAAATATATTTTATTGATTTTTCACAGAGAGTAAGGGAGAGAGATAGTGAGTTAGAGACATCGATCAGCTGCCTCCTGCACACCCCCCACTAGGGATGGCCCACAACCAAGGTACACGCCCTTGACCGGAATCGAACCTGGGACCTTTCAGTCCACAGGCCAACGCTCATCCACTGAGCCACAGGTTTCAGCCGTGGTCCAGCTTTTTAAATGCCAAATATGCTATTTACATGTATATACCTACAATGCCTTGAGTTCTGGCTGCCAGACATGAGCAGGTGATGCACTCTGATGTCACACCGCGTCGCCATAGGCTCCAAAGTGGTGACCCCGATCAGGGCTTCCACAATCCGACCTTATTCTATGCACATTCACTCAGGTCAGAGATTCTGAGGTTCCATCAAGAGCTTCGGAACGGTTGCAGGGTTTTGCAGGAAGAGGAAGTGCTGTGTATCAGCCATGAGAGAGCTGTGGGGCAGAACACTGTGAGTGGGCACTGTTCACTGCACAGCCCTCGGCATGCCGGGATTTAATGATTCTGCGGGAGGGACAGGAAGACTGGAACCCATCCTGGAGGAGGCTGAAACGGGGGCAGGAGTGAGGGAATGGCTTTGTTACATAACGTGGTGTCTCACAGGGTGAATCTTGGTTGGGTAGCAGCGGGGAGCTGAGATGTGGAAGGAGAAGGTGGATTTTGAAGAAAAGAACTAGATTTAGATACACGGCGTTAGATACACAGGTACAGTACCTTTCTGCCAGCACCTCTCTGTAACAATTTAGCAAGGCCTGGCGGGAAAGGTCAGTTTTGGATTTGACGCAGACATTTGTGAGCAGGAGGAAAAGAACGACAAGTTCAAATGCGAGAGGAGGCACTTGGGTCCGGAAGACGGTCCACACAGCTCTCGCTTCAGAGTGACGGGCGGAAACCAGCTCCTGGGCTCTAGGCAAAGCCGGGAAGGCGGCACGTGCCCATTTCCCCTGATGCCTAAAGGGTGTGGTGCCTCTGCTCATTTCCTTATCTTTCTTCCCGAGCTCTGACCCGTACTCAGTCCTGATGCCCAATAAGAAATTGGCTGCCTTGTTCTATGCTTTACCACCTCCAAGGTCACATCTCTCCTAATCTAGTAGGTATCCCTTAGAGGAAATGGGGCTGCTTCATTTGACCGCTGCCCAAATCCCCGTTCAAGATTAATACACTAATTTCACCATGAAGATCTGAGAGTTAACTTTTTAAAGAAGTGTATTTAATGGTTTATAAAAGATTTCCATGCAAACCATGCGCCCGCTCATAACTAGGAAAGGGCCTCAACTATCTGTACTAATAAAAGGGTAATATGTCTATTAGACCAGGTGGACTGGTCATCTTCCGGACGTCCGACTTCCTTCTGGACAAAGCCATGGTGGTGGGGGCCGAGATCAGGCTGACAGGTGTGGGCAATTAGGGGCGATCAGGTAGGCAGGCACAGGCAGTTAGAGGCCATTAGGTGGCAGGCAGAGGGGTTAGGGGCAATCAGGCAGGTAGCAGTCAGGGGCGATCAGGCAAGCAGGCAGGTAAGAGTTAGGAGCCAGCAGTCCCAGATTGCAAGAGGGATGTCCGATGGATGTCTTAAACCGGCAGTTGGCCATCCCTTAAGGGGTCCCCGACTGGAGAGGGTGCAGGCTGAGCTGAATTTTGTGCACCGGGCCACTAGTTTAAAAATCTGCATGAAGGCTCGAAGGAGCTAACAAGGCATAGAAAATTATGGGGCCTATATTTTGGAAGGAGACAATACAGAAGTAAGTGTGACATGTTTCCTTATCAGATATTTTCCCCCACTTAGAGCCTGCAAATCATCAAAAATTCAGCTGAAATGTTGAGGGACAGGAGTTTGGAACCTCCTAGGGAGAACGGGACAAGAACAAATCCTTGCCAAGGAAGGGGAGCCCTGATAAACTGGTTTGGGATTAGGACCCCAAAGGGTGACACCCTAGCAGTGAGAGTAAACTGGGACTAGTTTGGCCTTGCAGTCAATCTATAACAGTGCGCCCAATATAACATTGCAACAATTTTACAAAACAAATCTGACAATGTGGTTTAAAGGAATGATTGATCAAGAACAGAATTTTAAGCAAACTCTGAAAACTCTACAATGAATACCCTCCTTCCAACTTCATTCTTACCAATTCTTAGTTTTGTGCGGCACATAAACGTTGTTATTCTAATTTTTCAAATGGGAACAAGACCATGCAATTGAGAGAAACACGCAGGATCAAAACCCAGTTGTCTTTACTTCTTTTATTTTTTTCTTCACTATGCCACGCTAGTTCTTCATGACCAAAATACATTACAATGGACAAAAATTTTAAAAGGATATTGATTTTTCAACTTCTGTCCTTTATGCATGAAAATAAAGTCATTATCATTAAGCACATTTTCTAGGATGGTATATAATCGTTTATAGGTGAAGACTTTGGCATTTAAAATATTAAACATTTTATGAATTATCAAAATATAATAATTAAACTTTTATCTTCAGCATTGTATTGGTCATAATACTTTTCACAGTGTGCAGTGCTTCAGTCTGAAGATGGGACACACAAACTCATATCCCTCGCAATGACCCCCTTTTTAAGTTGTCTAGATAACCATTTTGGACATCTGGGTTAATGGCTGAAAACAACTGCATTACACTATGTTTATAAGCAAACCAGAACATTTTATTTGTAGTAGTAGCTAAGAAAGTGGCTTTTAATGGATAGTGAAAAAAGGAAGTAGAGAAAGCCCAAGGTAATAGCTATTTCTTAGGAAATAATTTTAATCATTCAAAATCTTTCACAGAATCTTATGAAATGAAAAAGAGGCAATATTAGTTTAGCATTTGACAGATATGAAAATTACACTCAATAAGAATCTTGCCTAATAATTTAGACCTTGGGTTAGTATAATTTTGTAGAAGTAAATCTTCAAAGTATAAGCAGCAAGGTACAAGTGAACCAAATACAAAGTAGTGCTAGATGATCCTTCACTTTTTATGTTCTTGAAAATGAATAGTTATTACGAGCCCTTCATAAAAAATGCCTCTTAAACTAAAACTTCAAAGTACCTTGAAGAATATCACATTTTTCAGTTCCTAGCCTTCTTTTTACAACTATTATATATAAGTAATCACGACAACAGAATTATAAATTGTTTTAAAAAAACGAATATTGTTGTTCTTCCTGACTCTTACTTCACGTTGAATCCCTGATATCAGTTATATTTAGATGCACCTCCCTGTCAAAGCAGTACAAATAAAGGCATTAATTTAGTATATAAAAATCAAAGTACTGTTTTATCTATGAAATTATGTGTTGTACCTGAAATATAGCAAAGACCATACAAATGTTCCTAGAGACTAATGTCATTAAAAGGTTTGACGTATATTTTTTCTAACAATGTAAAAATCAATGAAAATATACTGACTAATCACGATTGGACTGATGTTCAAATGCTGAGTTTTAAATTCAATGTTATCTCTTCTTAAAGATAGGTTGTTATACAAACATGAGAAGTACGGTAAGTTAAAAATCAAAACCTTGCATTAGTATAGCTAAGTTTTACATGTGAAACAGTACCAAATGATGTAAAAACCTGTTGTCCAGAACAGAGCATCCAATGACAGAGAAGAAACGGTGTAGCCCAGAGAGAAGCAGGACAGTCTGACAGTCAGGCTGTGTTCACATGAATTATTTTAGCCCTCCTGCTCCCATGCTCCACATGCCCTACCCTAAACAAAATCGATGAGCATAGCTAGGACCAAGAAACTCTGAACTGGTGTTCAGTAAAATGCAGGCTGGCTTTCTGCATAATGCTACAGAGCTTGCGTTAACCCAGAAAAACATAAATATTCTTATTGTGGTTACAGATCACAAGTGCATATTAGAAAAAGAAAGGTTTGGCATTTAATATGGAAATTTTCCAACATTCTAAGGACATACTAAAGAGGCCAGTAATGAAAGACAATGATAACTAGAATAGCAGGCACGACCATGACTGAGATATACGTTTAGAGCTTACAGATTGGAAAAAAATAAATATAAATTTTAAAAAAGAGCCTACAGATTGAAACAAGTAAATTAGCAGACATATAGTCTCAATAAATAAATATGTGATTCATCCCCTCCCCCCCTTTTATCATTTATATTTTAGTTTTCTTTTTCAACCCTTAAAACCACTATCTGGAAGTTCTAAAGCTGTGAGACAATGCATTTCTTTCTTTTCTCTTCTCTTAATATAATAAATACTAAATATAACACAGCTTGTTAACAGTATCCATTTGAAACACTGTTCTGATACAACTCAGATCTAGTTCTTGAGATTGATGCTCTTTTGCTGATTCAAAAAATACTTGCTTTTGCTTCTGATGATCTGGTCCCTGGACAAACTAGTCACAATGTAAGTAGACTGTATCTAGAC
Source organism: Lasiurus borealis (assembly GCA_004026805.1). Classification (NCBI taxonomy): domain Eukaryota; kingdom Metazoa; phylum Chordata; class Mammalia; order Chiroptera; family Vespertilionidae; genus Lasiurus; species Lasiurus borealis. The sequence goes on from PVJN01019916.1 coordinate 8,147, forward strand.
TGTATCTACCTTATTTTTCAGCATCATTAAAAGCACTTTCCCTGAACGTACAAAAACATTAAAGGGGAGCTTCTAAGTGGAACTTCCTAATCCTCACAGTCTGAAATGGTTTGGAATGGTTGATGACATGCTAAGGTATAACTCAGCACACGTACACAGAGGAAGAAGACACCTCTGGCAAATCATAAGGACTGCCCCAGTAAATGAGGCCCACCAATGAAAACAAATTGCAAGATTTGTTTCATTAATGAGAAAGTGTTGCAATTAATTTATGAGTCATACCACCTTAATCCTAAAACAAACAGAAAACAAAGCCAGTCCACTTTAGGAGTAATGTTCATGGTTTAAAGCTTATAAGAAGTGAAAATAAAAATAAAATGAGATGTATATAGTTAACATCTCAGTGCCAACGTGCAGTGATACAACTGTTCTATCAGCATGAGAGCTGAATCGATCTCTATGCTGAGACAATATACATGCATTTATCTAATACATATACATCTCATATAAATACACCCTCATAGGAAACACTGACTTGACATTAAATTGCCTTTGTTGAAAACAATTTTGCACTGAGTACAATAAATTACAACTTGCTGTTGTACAACTTAAAATTCTTAAAGCAATCAGAGATGTTTACAAAGAATTAGAGTAATGTACAAGAGCACTTCAATAAGATTTGGATGGAGAGCGTTTAAAGTAAAAAGTTTTTATAACCAAGCTGTACGAACATTAGGGGGCTTAGGTCTTAGTAACAGGCCACTGGATTTGTCAAAAGCTGCTCCCTCACTCTTACAACTGAGACCACTCGTAGCACTCGATGTCCTGGTAGCGCCTCCTGAAAATACACAAAAATAAGAAGTGATATGAATTATTTAAATAAAACACATAAATCATCATCTGATAAACTTCCTTTTCTAATTTTCAGTTCAGACTACATTTTCCTTTCCTGTCTCTCTCTCCCTCTCTCTTTTTGATCTTGAGGATATGATTATTAATTTGAGAGGGAGAGGAAGGAGGGGAGAGAGAATCATTGATTATTTGCCTCCTATATCAACCCTGACTGGGGGGATGGATTGAGCCTGCAACATTTTGGTATATGGAATGATATTTCAATTAACTAAGCCACACAGCCAGGGCAGGCTGTTTTTAATAGTCTAATATAATTCTCTTCCAGAAATCCACTTCAGAATTCCCTATGGAACTTAAAAAAATATATTACACTAGGGGATTTTGATTAAACAGATTTCGGATGGGAATAAATGTTTTAAATGAGTCAAGTGCAAAAAACTCCACCTTTTATATAACCATTATACATTTATTCAACAAAAAATTTACCATATTCAAGACCCCTTATTGGAATAGACGCCCATCCTAGACACTATACAAAGAAGTAATGCTTAGAGAATGAATGAATGGAATTACTAGTCAAATGACTGTGTTAGACTCACATGAGCACTAGGAAGTTGTGCATGGTAAGTGTTCCAACTTTGTTTTAGCACTGGCTCTAATATTTCAGTTTAGAATGTATATATGAAGCAATAGCACAGACTTCTGTACAGAAGAAAAATGTCTGGCCCGCCTGTGTGTCGCAGACACTAGCACTGTGATCACTCTGCCTACATTCTCAGCAACACACCGCTGGTCAGATGTGTGAGTGATCACATAAAAAGCTTTAAGGATTACATCTTATGACCCTACAGAATGCTGCTTTTTGTTTTATTCAGTGAAGAAGACAGTACATACAAGGGCCGAAAATATTACCAATAATTCTTAACTGGCTGGGGAAATGTTTTAGCAACTTTTAAATAGCACATCTATTCATTTCTTCCTTTAATAAGGAAGACTTTTAGAAGTTAAAAGTCTCTCTTCCATTATCTAAGAAAACTACTGATACTTTCAACTTTTTTTTTTTTTTTACTCCTGGTTTCCTTCCTATACTGCCCTTATCTGCTATAAATAAAACCTGAAATTAAGTGAACTTAAAACAAAACAAAGCATGCCAGTGAAAAATCAGAGAATGCATTTCAGAAGAAGGCATTTATCATGTCCTGGCCAGGTAGCTCAGGTGGTTAGAGCATCGTCCTGATATACTAAGGTTGCAGGTTGGATCCCCAGTCAGGGCACATACTATAGTTAATCAACAAATGCATAAATAAGTGAAACAACAGATCGATGTTTCTCTCTCTTTCCCTCTATCATAAGAAAAAATGATACAAAGAAGCACAAAATAATTGTGAATATGCTTACTTAATGAGCTATACTGGCTGAGAGTCGATCTCGCTCGTCTTAAGGATGGTGATGAGTTGAGATAACCCATGTTGCGATGATAGTCCATTAGCTGTTCTGAGCGTTTCATGCCAACTGTTGGTTTCACCGCTTCAAGTCTCTTCAATAAGGCCTTCAGTTAAAGACAATCAACGTGAAAGTCAGTGTTAGATAATAGCAATATTTTTCCAAAAGGAAAACTATTTTTAGAACCTGAAATAGATAAAATTAAATAAGAAAGACGAAGTCACTGTTGACTTATTTCAAATGATATGCTTTTGGGAGAACCTAAGGGCTCTGACCAAACCTATAGCTAACCAAAGCCACTATGACTTTAACAACCGATCACAGGCACATCTCTTTTAGATCAGGCTGCAATCTTAGAAAAGGTGCTGGAAGGTGAAATACATTAACGCTGACATTCTCATGGAAATGACGTATGGGAATAATACTGCTAAGAACAAAAGAAAAAGGATTTTATTTTTCAATTATTTTTTTTTAGTTTTCAGACAGTAATGGAGAAGGAGCGAGACATAGAAACATCAATGATGAGAGAGAATCATTGACTGACTGCCTCCTGCATGTCCCCCACTAAGGATTGAGCCCGCAACCAGAATCAAACCAGGGACTCTTCAGTCCACAGGCCGATGCTCTATCCACTGAGCCAAACCAGCGAGACCCACTTAATATTTTAAAAACAGTCTGAATTTCTAAATTTATCTATGCGCTACTTTTATTTTAACACAAGAACTCCAGAGTAAAAACATTATGGTCTGCTTTACTGTCTACTTCTATTTCTCTGGATTTAAAATTGAAATAAATTAATTTCATTTGAGCTCTATGCTCTAATTCTGATTCATTCCACAAGGAATATTACTTCTTCCCTCATCTTGCTTCAATTACCAGCCCCCCTCTTCTTTCACGGCTCAAGAAACTGATATACATTTAAAATAATAAATAATCTAATTTCTATCAGAGGGTAAAGTGAAATTATAAACTACCTTAGTAATCCCCCCTCTGCTACTATTCTCTGCTACTATTGTGCTGCTTTATTAAAATCATCAATATAAAGATAATACTATTTTCAGATAAAGATAAGAATATTTCAAAGTTCATGAATTAAAAATGAGTCCCCTTTTTGGAAATAATCAGGTTCTAATATAATTTATATAGCAAGCACGCCCTCTACTGGATAGATTTATTTTATTTTTCTACTTTCTCTGCACAGTAGTACAGTACTTCTTTGTCTTGAACTGTATTAGTCTAAGTACTGGTAGCTTCTGGATTACTAACAAGTGAAAGAAAGAGTCCTGGAACAGGACTGCTTTAGTCATCCTGGCTGTCAGCCACATGAGCTGATTTCGATCACTGGAGATGGGAGCAAATGAAAGAATACAGATCATAAAAATTATAAAGTACTGGATGCTGCTTGTGCAGTATTTCTGACACAGAAATAACTTAAAAAATGTGCATGTACAAGTGTGTTGACCAGGAACAGCCTAGCAAGCAGATTTAAAAGTATAATAGCTCAGCCCTGAACTGTGTTGCTCAGCTGGTTGGCGCATCATCGTATGCAATGAATAAATGGGAAGACATACCACATTTCTGGATAAGAAGGTAATACTTTAAGAATGTCAACAATCTGCAATTAAAATGTAAATTTAACATAATTCTAATAAAAACTTACAATAGATATTTTAAATTTTTGTTTTAGAGAATGTAATTGTTTTGCTTTTTAATTAAAATTCTTTATTGTTTAAAGTATTAACATATGTCTCCTTTTCTTATAATAGAGGCCCAGTGCAGGAATTTGTGCCCAGATGGGGCTCCTCAGCCTGGCCGGCAATTGGGGCTGATTGGATCCATCTCGCCCAATCCTGATCAGGGCGGAGACCAACCTCCCATGGCCCCTTCCCCCGCTGGCCAGCCCCATTGGGACTATTGGGGCTGGCCAGCTGGTGGGAGGGACCACAGGAAGTTGGCCAGCCAGGGGGGAGGGACCATGGGAAGTTGGCTGTGGAAATGCAACGACCACCAGGGGGCAGCTCCTGCATCGAGCGTCTGCCCCCTGGTGGTCAGTGTGTGTCACAGTGACTAGCTGACAAGTCGTTCAGTCGTAATGGTCGCTTAGGCTTTTATATATATAGGACTGTACTGATGATAAAATATAAGGGTGAATTTTGGAAACTGTTTTAGTAATTGTTAGTAAAAGCTTTATTAATTATTTTAGGTTTGAATTTATATGCTCATTAAAGACTTAATTTTAGTTTAAAACATAATCTGGGTTTAAAATCTTGGCTCAGTCACTCACTCTGTGTCCCTGGGCTCATTATTTAATACCTCTAAGTCTCAGATATTTCACTGTAAGATGTGGATAAAAACAGTATCTACCTGAAAGAATTACTGTCAGGATTTAATAAGCTAATATTTAGAATATACCATGAACAATGTCTAGCCCGGCTGGTGTGTCTCAATGGTTGAATGTTGACCTATGAACCATGAGGTCAGAGTTTGATTCTGGTCAGGGCACATGCCCTATGTGGGGCATGCAGGAGGCAGCCAATCAATGATTCTCTTTCAACATTGATGTTTCTTTCTCTCCCTTTCTCTCTGAAATCAGTAAAAATATATTTTAAAAAAGAACAATGTCTGGCATATAGTAGGAGCTCAGTAAACATCAGCAATTATTATGAACTGAATTTTATAAAGAAAATAATATGCTATTAGTAAGTTTTTAATGTGAAGATTTTCAACAGTCCCCATATATATTTCTTAGAACATCACTGTTTTTTTTAACAATAATGCCTTTCATACATTCAAATAGCAGACCACAAAATTTGACCTCTTTGAGAACATATATATTATTTAAAACTAGAGGGCCAGTGCACAAAATTTGTGCATGGGGGGAGAAGGGAAAGTGTGCCCCTCAGCCTGGCGCCTGTGCCTTCTCGCAATCCGGGATCTGGGATCAGGGCCTATTGGGGCTTTCCTTCTCCTGGTTGCCGGCAGCTGGCCTCACGCCTACCACTGCCACTGCCTGCCATCTGTATGGTGCTACCCCCCCCCCCCCCCCCCCCCCCGCCCCGGCCCCCATTGCCTGTCTCTGTGGGCGACTAGCCGGTGGCTTGGGCTTCCCACTGTGGGGTGATTATGGAGTGATGGCAGGGACCGCTGATCAATCACACTGCACCCCGCTTTGGCTGACCTGGCACCAGTGCATGTCATAGTGTGTTCTCTGGAAAGTCATGAAACGGTCATTCTGCTTCTGTCGTTCGGTCAATTTGCATATTATGCTTTTATTATTATAGATAAGTGATATATAAATTATGTGAGCTTTCAGGGACACAGTAAGTGAAATAGATTAAGCTAGTGACTGAATACTTCATGGAGAATATATACACACTGGAGGCCCAGTGCATGAAATTCGCGGGCTGGTAGGGTCCCTACCAGCTGCTGCTCCCTCCCTTCCCCCAGCTGCCATGAGGCCTCCCTCCCTTCCCCGGTGGCCGGTTGTCACCACTGGCCGGTTGTCACCACTGGCCGGGACCTCCCTTCCCCTCCCCGGGCCAGCCCTGCCTCCTGGTAAAATTCCTGGAGGACCTCCCGGTGGAGGGGAACATTTGCATACTATGCTTTTATTACATAGGATGACCCTTGGACATCATTTCCTATACTACTGTAGTGACTTAACAGATCTAGTCAAATAGATAATGGAGATCTCAGTATTTTCATTTAAGGTTCCCTTAAAATATGGGTTGCTGGAAAAAAAGCTACACATTGTACCTTATAGGCTCATAGTTCATCATGTATTTCATGCCAAACACACCTAAATCTACTTTTATATAATTAAGTTTAAATATTGGGCTGTCTCTGAGTTTCCGGTAAGTTGGGTTTCAAATCAATCCAAATGCATTTCCTTGATGATTCAAAATTTTTTTACTTACCAAATTTTCTCTTTCAATCCTTTGTTGTTCCTTCTGTCTGTTGACAGCACTGTGATATAACTTAGGGGTGTGATTAAGTCTTCTAGGAATCGTACTTTTGCTCCCTGGTTTTTCAGCCTGTCTTGACAGTTCTTTCAAAAGCCTCTGATTTTCCCGATCAATCTGTCTCACCTCCTCTCTGGTGAAAGAGTAGTTTCTCCTAGGTGCTGGTGGAGGCTGATCTAAGTGATGTTTCTCTGGTCCCTTTTTATCCAATTCCAGAAAAGCTACAGAAATGGAAGATAGAAGGAAAAACAGCTAAAGAAAGTAGCATGAAATATGATGGTATTTGCTTTCATTTTTAAAAATTGAAACTACATTTATTCGTTAAAAGATACAGATGAAATAATGTTACTGACATCACATTACAATTGTGTAGAAAAAGATCCAGAGGCAGCTTAGCATTTGGTGCTTACAGAGTTCTTTGGGAATAAAGGCTATATACCAAACAGTAAGAAATGGACATGGTGCTGGTTTTAAGGTGGGTGTAATTTATGGAAAATGCCCCTGTCAGGTCCATCTTGTTTCCCCAAGGAAGCTTAATGGTTAGGAAAGTTAGAAACCTCTGGTTGAGTGTACCAATGCAATTCTTAGACAGTCTTTGTTAGCTGGAAGGCATACCTTCAAAAATAAAATGTCCTCAGCAAGGACAGGTGAAAACAATGGGTAGAAAATGGCAAAAACACAAACCAATACTTCTGTAGAAGTCAAACATTTCATTCCTGATTAAACATAAGCCAACATGAATGTATTGTATAGAAAGTTTGTAACCAAGAAAAATATTCTGCAAACTGATTATCACATAAAAGTTTCTAAAACTATTCAGCTTGCTAAATGTTTCAGTTTAAGTCAGTACTAAAAATGAATAATTATATCAGATTAGTAATATACTGGCACATTTATTATGTTTTTATAATATTTTTTTAAAGTAAGCTTTACTTGTTTTTACTTGAGTACCTCTGTTAATTCTTTTACTGTCTTAGCATTTTGTACTATAAAAGGAAGAGGCATTTTCAAGCCTCATCTAAAAATGTGACTCGTATAAAAAATTTAAAACATTTAAGTAAAGTCACAAAAACTTTGTATTTACTGCCCTCCCTACATTTAACTATAGACCATCAAAGATTACAGAAACTTAAATTTTGTTAACAGTGATTTCCTGACAGAAAACGAGGAAATTAATGGTTGGTAATTTGTTGAAAACCAACTGACAAAACCTGAATGAGAACACATTTAGAAAGATATAGATGGCTGAACATAATTATTTTGCTTCTAAGAAATGCCCATTTTGTAGAATTTAATAAGGTTTCCAGGTTAATTTAGCCATATATGAAAGCCTTTACAATTAAATTCTAAACAAAATTAAAAGGCATTTTTAAAGTTTTAAAAAGTAAAATAAGGCAATAGCTATAAATAAATTATATAAAGAACACTTAATCTAATTAATTTTTAAAATTAGCATTCTAACTCTGATGGAAAAGTATATGGATGGAGTACTTATATACTGAATCCAAGTATCACTATTATGTTTTTCTAAAGTGGCTACATGCTTAAGTATGAAGCAACTTTAAATACAGGGGTGGGTTTATAGTTATAATACAATTAATAAGTAATAATACCAGAATAAACTATCTCATGTACTCACAACTGTAGACTTACTTTTCCCCACCCCTTAAGATGCTCCATTGGTTTTTCCAATTAGGATCTCTTTTTTTTTTTTTTAAACTAGAATAAACTTTCAGAGATACAAATATTTACATAAATGTATACATATTTAAATTCACATATTTATGAAACATTGTTTTTCTCTAATTTTCTTCAATAAAACCATTTTTTAAAAATCCTCACCCCAGGATATTTTTCCATTGATGTGTTTAGAAAGTAGAAAGGAAGGAGGAGAGGGAGAGGGAGAGGGAGAGGGAGAGAGAGAGAAACATTGATGAGAGAGAAACATCAATGTGAGAGAAAAACATCAATCGGTTGCCTCCCACAGGCTCCTGGGTTGGAGCCTGCAACAGAGGTATGTGCCCTCGACTGGGACTCGAACCCGCAATGCTTCTGTCTGCAGGTCAATGCTCTAACCATTGGAAAACCTTCAATAAAAGTTTATTCAAACTTTTTATAGTATTTCAATACGTGTCCATCATCACTAGAGCCTTTTCTTAAATGATCTAATATCATTTACTAGAAGTATCAGCTTTACTTTCACTTAGGCTGAGAAACAGACAGCATTTTAAAATTTAGTATAACATCACCACTGAAAAATTTTATCTCAAGCCAAATTAAGAGCTTATTCATATAATAATTCTTAAAAAAAACAACTATGCTATAGGCATATTCATGACCCTTATTAAAAATATATATATTTGCTTTTAAAAGTGATTTTTTATAAAGTTAAAAAAAAATCCAAACTTATAAACCGACAGGTCACATTTCAAGAAGAAATAAAATTTACTAAATTTCTTTGTCTTCTTCTTTGTGAACAAGTTGTCAGGTGATAAAGTCCGTGACATTTTCCCAGGGCCAGGCCTCTGAATCTGGCAGGCTTGTGAGGATGTAGACCAGTGTGATACAGCCTCAGTGTGTCCTAGGAGATGCAGCCCCCTCTCCGCTGGAATACTTGTCTCTGGGACCCGAGCCACCCTCTGTGTCTGACTGCCCTGAGCTCAGCTGCCAGGATGTGAGGAATGCAAACCACACAGACGGCCACTATGATCCGCCTTTGAGTCATCTTAGGTTGCTGCTTCATACACCTAAGTGTGGTGATTTGTTATCAGAGCAGCAGCACCGAATACAAAACCTGGTACCGGGAGTTGTGGTACTACTCTAACAAAAGTCTACAGTAGATGGCCTGGCTGAGACCAGGTGACAAATAAAGCTGGAAGGGCCTAGAAGCGACTGCAGATGAAGTGGATGCAATGGCAGAATTTCAGGAATACTGTTGGCTGTTTGACTAGTCACCTACCACCATTGGTGGACTGGGCTGAGCAGATCTCCTCACAGAACGTTGAAAGTATCAGTGACTTATTTTATCCATAATAATTAGAGGATTGAGAGCTGGACTAAGAAACAAACTGGTCGGTTTTCAAGCAAAATTTAGAGAGAATATAACAGAGCCAGAACTTATATAAGATTCAATACTTTTCCTTCTTACTCCTTCCTGGCAGAAGGTTCTCAAAGGACTCAGAGGTACAGGACACTGAGGAACCATGTCTGAGGGGACTGCGCTGCTCTTGGGCCTGTTTCAGACCCTGGATGTCAAGGATGGGGGAACCTTTCGAAAGGAGAAATGTCTTCTTGCATTTGGGAGAAATATGTAAAAGTTATGTGGCCAGAGGACGGACTGCAGAGGTTTTAAAACATGTCCATAAGGCATTTGACATTCTTATTAAGAGGGTCTATGCTCGTCTTCTCAAATTTCATTACTGTTTACATCAATAGAACATGGAAGGCATGAAGCTATGTGACTTGAGGCTAGGTCACAGAAGGCGATGAGGTTCCATCTGGTCTCCCGGGACACCGAACTTGGAGATCTGGGCCACCGTGTGAAAAGTCCTGCCACCCTGACGCTGCCATCGGTGAGGAAGCCACACAACACCGAGAGCACACGTGGGCCCTCTGCTCCGCGGTCCTAGTCATGTCATCCCAAACCCACACTTGACATGTGAGTGAAGAGCTCTCAGATGATTCTAGTCCCCTGCCTTTCATTCTCTAAGCACTGGGGTAATTTATTATATAGGAATAGCCACTGATATGCCATCACTTAAAAAAAATGTATTATAAACAAAATACCTGTGAACCAAGTACAGTCCACAAGCAGGCAGTTTACTTTTTGAGGGGTGGGGTGGGGTGTCTAACTGCTCTATTAATCTTTCATAATGATTATGGTTTTGCCAATTTCATCATTGGGTTCTGTTTTGCTTTTATCACAAAATGCATATCAATGGCTCTTAAATCTTTTTGGTGTATTTGCTCATTTTATTATCAAACACTCTTTGTCCCTTTTAGTGCTAAACTCCATTAAATACATGTGACTGAAGAGTATAAAAAGCAAATCACATCAGTATTATTAGTGAAGACAGTTTTGTCCTCACCGCTCTAAAATATCACCAGGCTTCGCTTTTAACTCTGCTTCAAGTGTTATGTTCTTCAACTGCTGAGTCTGGTGCTTCTCTTGAGTTGAGATTTCCTCAAATGTTTGGTGACATTTGGTGGTGTGTGAAGGATATGAGATTTCTTCCTCACCTACCGGAAGCCTGTTCACGGCCGCCTGCCAGTACAGCGACAAAATATGCTGCCAGGGAGGATGTGCTAGTAATTAATCCAAGCACAGAACCACCCCCAGTTTGGCTTTCTTCAGTTTCAGTTATCTGTGGAAAACTGTGGCTCAAAATACTAAACAGAAAGACCACAAATAAACTATTTGTAAGTTTTATATTGTGTGCCATTCTGAGTAGCATGATGACACCTTACACTGTCCCCCCTGGGATGTGAATCACCCCTTTGTCCAGAATATCCACCACCTATTCTTAGTCACTTATTAGTTGTCTGGGGTGTCAGATATACTATAGCAGTGGTGCTGTGCTTGTGTTCAAGTCACCTTTATTTTACTTAATAATCACCCTCAAACCATTCGCATTACTTTGTATCAATGTACTACAGGTCTGGTGCATGAAATTCATGCTGCGGGGGAAGGGGGGGTCCTTGTGTCCTTCAGCCCAGCTTGTACCCTCTCGAATCTGGGGCCCCTTGAGGGATGTCCAACTGCCCGTTTAGGCCTGATCCCACCAACGGGCAGTCGGACATCCCTCTCACAATCCAGACTGCTGGCTTCCAACAGCTCACCTGCCTCCTTCCTGATTGCCCCTGATTCTGCCTGCCAGCCTAATCACCCCTAACCACTACCCTGCCAGCCTGATTGATTCCTAACTGCTCCCCTGCTAGCCTTTTGCCCCTAACTGCCCTCCCTTGCAGGCCTGGTCCCCCCCAATTGCTCTCCCCTGTAGGCCTGGGTCCCCGAACTGGCCTTCCCTATAAGCCTGGTCACCCCCAACTTCTCCCTTCTGCCAGCCTGGTCACCACTAACTGCCCTCCCCTGCTGCCCATCTTGTGTCCACATGGGGCAGTCATCTTGTGTGTTGGAGTGATGGTCAATCTGCATATTACTCTTCTATCAGATAGGATAGAGGTCTGGTGCATGGGTTGGGGCCAACTGGTTTGCCCTGAAGGGTGTCCCAGATCAGGGTGGGGGTTCCCTTGGGGCATGGGGGCGGCCTGGGCAAGGGGCCTGTGGTGGCTTTCAGGCTGGCCACATCCCCCAGCGACCCAAGCAGAGGACCTGGTATCTGGGATTTACTTAACTTCTACCATTGAAATTTTGTGGCTTGTGGGTATAGCAGAGGTATGGCTGATTTGCATTACTGTTTTATTGACTATGTTCTATTATTGTTAATCTAATGCTATGCCTAACTTACACATTAAACTTTATCATAGATATATACATATAGGGAAATAACATAGTATGTATAGGGATCAGTACAATCCTGTTTCAGGTATCTACATAGTGTCTTGGAATGTCTGCCCTGAGGAGAGGGGAATACTATATAGGGATCCTCTTCCTTATGGAGTACAACAGGGTCCATATCTTCTCCTTAAATAAGGCAGTTTGCTTCATTCCTTCCTATACTGTTATCAGTTTAGCAATAAGTTTAACCAGTTCCTTTGTTCAATGTTTCCTTAATCACATTTCTTTCTTAATAATAATTTTTCTTCTCAGGATACACCATCTAATAATATACCTAATTATTTCATACAGAATCTATGCAGTAAAATTTGTAGAGCATTTCTAAATTGTCTCTATTTTACCTTACAGATTCTTCCTTAACTGACCTAATTTTACCTACACCAAGTATTTGAAACATACCTTCCAATCTAGTCATGTCAACTTCTTCACTGTTGTTTAAATGTGTAACATAATCCAATGCCTAAAGTTCTGCATACTCTCTACTCTACCTTTTAATGCTCTTTCTCCCTTTTAAGGGATTTACAGCTTAAGGTAAAAAATCTAATAACAACCATACCCTTTTTGGCTATGTATATAGCAAAGGCAGGCTTGGGACAGGGATGGGAAGTCTCCCAAATCAGCCACCCAACTGATTTAAAAGAGGCTAAATACTCAGAAGTTCTAATAAATTTTTTCAAGGTTTACTTTAATGTTAGATGTCCAATAACGTTAGTCTACATTGAACTTTCCTTTTAATATAAATATACATTATTTTATACACACACACACACACACACACTTAGTGGCAGATTATTATGATCTCTGAACGCATAATAATCTGGCCACTCAGTATGTGTGTGTGTGTCTGTGTGCGCACGTGCACAGGCCCAGTGCATGAATTAGTGCATGGGTGGGGTCCGGCCAGTCTGGCCAGGCGGAGGAGGCATGGGCAGTTGGCCAGCCTGCCTGCTGGTCGAACTCCTGCTTGGGGGGACAATTTGCACATTAGCCTTTTACTATATAGATATATACTGAGTGGCCAGATTATTATACACTCAGAGATCATAATAATCTGGTGACTCAGTGTGTGTGTGTGTGTGTGTGTGTGTGTGTGTAAATGCATATGCATACACACACACATACACATATATATATTGCTTGTGTTTGATTTTTTTGTTAATCCTCACTCAAGGATATTTTCCATTGATGTTTAGAAAATGGAAGCGAGAGACAGAGAGAGAAACATTGATGTTACCAATTGGTTGCCACCCACACGCGCCCCAATCAGGGCCAGGGATTGAGCCTGCAACCCAGGTATATGCCCTTAACTGGAATCTAAGCCCTCAACCCTTCAGTTGCAGGCTGACACGAGGGCCGACACGCTACCTACTGAGCCAAATCATGTAGGGCAGTGGTCAGCACACTGCGGCTCTTATCACTGTTGACTAATAAGTTTGCCGACCACTGATCTAGGGCTTCCCTTCTCATATTGTTCACAGAACCCCAGAAATCTCAATTGAGAATAGGCTTTAGCAACCTATATCCACACCTCATCTTACAAATGAAAAGACTGGGGCACAGAATAGTTACTGCTGATCTAGGGTCAAGTGAATGACACTCAGGAGCCTAACATTTTTATTCCACTTCCAGAATTGTCTTCATCGCACTACGCAATTACCCAAATTCAACACTGTTTCGTATTTCATGGTCTATAATTGGGATGCCTGATTTTATATTCTTTCATTAACCTTTGTTTCACATGCTTATTCTTTCATAGTTCAAATTTACAAACTTAATTAAACTTGTTAACAAAAGTTATTTTAACCAATAAATAACATTAACACTGTTAACTACAAGCATCCCTTACTATCTAAACTCTCACCCAATGTTTGCTATAATGGCTTGCAAAACTTTTTACTCAAAATTCACTATCTGAATCAACACACTGTTTTTAATGTATCTTTGTACTTAGCCAATGAAAATGTTTGCGATGTAGAGTATGCCCTGTTCCTACCTGCCTCAGGTGTTCTGACAGGATCCCACTTCATGTTCATAATTATTAAATGTGTTAAGCAGTATCACTATCGTCTTTCTTACGTTAAGTGAATTTATCTTCCAAGGAAGTGGAAAAGGCTGTGAAGAAATTGCATAAGAACAAATAGGCCTAGAAAAAACCGTATAGTAATAGTTCAAAGTGATAAAGTGTCCTGAGAATTCAATGCATAAATGGCATAGCCATGTACACAGTTCCATCTTGCATGCTTGCAGTTTAGTTATATGTGGAAAAATAAAAACATTTTTGTGGAAAAATGGAATATTTAATAAAGTTGATATCAATTATCACAAATCTAGAAAAATCAATGCAAATTCATAGCATTTAATACATAAGCTCAATATACCTTTAAGTTTAATGATTAAATTCGATATATTGTTTTGAAAAAGAGAAATTACCTTTCAAGAGATGATTCAGGTCCATTGTGTCATGTATGGCTTTTTGTTTATGTCTGCGGTCTAAATTGGAATCTAACACTGTAGACTTTGAGGTGGGATCTACTCCATGTTTTTCTTTCCCTTTTTTGGCTGATTTCATATTATTTTTCAAATCCTCACCATTTCCATACACTTCTTGACTCACGTTTTCTTGCTTTTTAACTTTTACTTTTTGATCGTTTGAAGTGCCCAGTTCAAAAGACTGAACAGGACTGATGTCTGGGGTTGACAAAGGAGTGACATCTGTCACAGTATCTTCAGATTCCTCAGGGCAGTCACCGACTTTTGATTTACTACTTGTAGGCTGTGTTCCAGCGGACTTTATTCCTGGTTTATATTTCTGTTTTGGTGACAAGTGGGTTCCACCAGAGATATGTTTCTTTAATGATGGAGATGAATCAGGTGTACAATTATCAGACTCTGCAGTTGAACAATCTGCACCTGAACTTGAAGATGAGGAGGACAAAGAGGAAGAGGAACTACTTTTGGAATACTTTTTACTTATGCCTTTTTTGCTGTTACTAGATGGTTTGGCTGACTTGGACCTGACATAATGTTTTTTCTCATCATCACTGCTTTCCTCTTCATCTGTATAATAGTCATTTTCACCTTCTTTTACCATTTTGGGAATTCTACTTGGAATGGTCAAATGTATCTTATATCCTGTTGTAGCATCACACGATTTTTCTGATTTTGAAGACGTGCTCAATGATAACGAATTTTTGGTTTGTGTATTATCATTTTCTACGGGGTCTTCTTCTGGAGGAATTTTTTCTTTTCTTTCACTTCCTTTCTCAGCAAGATCATTTTCTTTTCTCTGTATTCCAAATTTTGAGTTTACATTTACTGTATCTTTGTCTATTCTCTCTTTAGGGCAATCATTTTGCTTGTCAAAAACTGAGTTATTTTCACTTATTTTTGCTTCTTCAAAGTCACTGTCAAAGAAAGAATGGTCCACTTCATCATCTGATATATCTCTGAAATGATCCATAATGCCAAATATATATCTGAAAAGAAGAAAAATGTAACCATCAGACTATAGAGTAATTTTGAAATATTTTTTATTTTTACATAATAATTTATAGTTTTTCCAAACCGAGAAGTTTGGATAACATATCAAGAGAAACGTGACCCCCAAAAAAACCACCAAATGATGACCCAGCAAAATGATAATGGGGCTATAGGAACAATTCCAAATTGTGCCAATGATCTGAAAAATAGGTTATTACTTTTTTCGTAAGATAATTTACCCTGTATTACAAAAAGTCAAGGGATGAAATGAAAATGTGTTTTTTTTCCTTTCTTACTTTGTTACAAGGTTAAGAACACCTTTGAAATTAAAAATTATTTTGTAAGTTTCTTCAATTTTAAAAGCAAATGGTTTCATAGCACACCCGAGTTTCTCCACTGAAGCAGTTGGTTCTGAGTGCTGTGGTGAAGAGTCTAAAATGTAAATCATGATTTAGGGTTTACAGAACAACTGGCCCATATCTAGGAAAAGTAGTGATAAAGGAAAGAATGTATTCAGAAACCTAAAAGTGATATAAAAAAAGATTTTAGAGCTGTTACTTGTAGTTCCAGAGACAGAACTTGTATCAACAGATGGAGTGCATAAGAAAGCCGTTCTGAGTTTAACATCAGAAGTGGGCTACTTTCTAAGATTAGGAGCAATGAGCGAGTAGTGGGCTGCTGTAGGAAATTCATGCATTAGGAGCATATGCTACTTCTCAACGCCATGATTATATGAACTAGATCTAAATCCTAAAGTCAATGATTAAATCCCTGTTTTTTATAGCTAACAATTCCCTGCCTTTCTGTCTCCTTACCAGACTGAGAACTCCTGATAGCTAGCTCATCTTTACATACCTAGTGCCTAAACAGGATCTGACAAATATGATTCAAAGACTGTTTAAGCAATGAAGGAGTTTGGAGTCAGAAACTTTAAGATTGTGCAGTGGGCCCTAGCTGGTGTGGTTCAGTGGATAGAACATCAGCCTGTGGACTGAAGGGTTTGATTCCCGTCAGGGGCACATGCCCAGGTTGCTGCTGGATCTCCAGTGGGGGGCGGGGGAACAGGGATGCAAGAGGCAGCCAATCTCTGATTCTCTCTCATCACTGATGTTTCTAACTCTCTCTACCTCTCCCTTCCTTTCTGAAATCAATAAAAATGTATTTTAAAAAATGATTGCGCAGTGGTCCTGCTCTTTGATATGTAAGCAGAAAACTAGTTCTTTTCTCTTAACTAATTTCCCACAATCCTCTTTCCCTTCCACTCCTCCCCCTCCCATACGACCCCCTTGTCTTCATTGACATGGTTCATGCCGTCCCCGATAGTTTTCAGCATCTGCCTCCCTAAGTGGTCACACACAGTTCAGGAACAGGAGGCGCACAGCCCAGTGCCTGGGAACCTCCAGGTTTCAATCTGGGCTGATCACATCCAACAACACCATTATCTTAGGGAGATGTCGGCGCTCCGGATTTAGCTTACTTTGCGGAAAAACTATCCAACCATCACAGCCACTAAGCCATCCTTTAGATAAGTCACCGTCAAAGAAAGAACGGTCCACTTATCTCAGTGGTTCTCCACCTTGCTAAGGCCGCGACCCTTTTAATACAGCTCCTCCTGTGGTGGTGACCCCCCCCCCCAACCATAACATTATTTTCGTTGCTACTTTGTAACTGTAATGTTGCTACTGTTACGAGTCGTCATGTAAATATCTGATAGGCGGGATGTAGTTTCCTTGTTACAAGTTGAACACCATTAAAGCACAGTGATTAATCACAATTAGATACTGTGAAATATTTCTAATGACAAATAAATGAAATTTTGTCTTGAATCGCGGTGTAGCATGGGCAACAGTCTTCCTAGGACAACAGTAAACTACATGGCTGCACTTTGCTACACCGAGGAGCGGGGTGTTGGTGCCTAAAGACCATGGGAAACAGGTGTTTTCTGATGGTCTTAGGTGACCCCTGTGAAAAGGTCGTTTGACCCCCAAAGGGGTCGCGACCCACAGGTTGAGAACCGCTGGCTTATATCCACTAGGTCTAAATCCTCAAGTCAACGATTCGATATTTGTATTGGAAAATAATAAAAGTGCGGCAGGGCCTTACAATCGGCCACGATTCTCTGTACATTTTGGGAAAGGGTGAACATTTAAACGGGAGCTGGTGGGACCTGCACACCCCCTGCGCGGCGCTCGGGGGGAAACGGGGTACAGTGTCTGCGGGGGGCCGGCAGGGGCCCTCACCCCGGGGAGCGCGCCCGCCGTCCGCCGGGCGACACTAACGCTCCCCGGACTCAGCGGGGACGCACACGCCTCCGAACCCGGCCTTTTTCAAACGGCCACGGTGTCCCCGGGACGCCCAGCGGGGTTTCGGGGTTCAGAGACATAAAACGGCCCAAAGGGAAAACCCACCGAGGGGACGGACCCACGGAACCGGGGCCCACGGAGAAGCAGCGCCCACACCCGTGTTCCGGAACCACCGCGGCCCCACTCAGCGCTCCCGCCGGGCCCGCGAGGGGCCGGGAGGTAACGGACGGCGCACGCCCCGGGGTTCGGGTTCAGGTTCAAGTTCAGGTTCAGCTCCGCGGAGGGGGGCGCCGGTGACCCGAGAGTCCGGCTCCGGGGCGAACCCCGACGCCCAGGCCGCCCCGGAGGTGCAGGCGGTCCCCCCCTCCCCGCAGACGCGCGGCTCGGCCGTCCCGGCTGTGGCTCTGCCCGCCGCCCGGGCGCCGCCCCCCGTCCCCCCGCGCGCCTCCTCACACCGACCCCGAGGGCTCGCCGCCGCCCGGCTCCGGACGGGAAACGGATCCGCAGCGGAGAGGGAGGCTGACGGGCGGCGGGAAGGAGGCGTCGCTCGCGTGCCGCTCACCTGGGTGCTGGGGCCCGAGGCCGCCGCCCGCGCCGCCCGTGACGTTCCGAGCTAGCGCGCACGCGCCGGCGCGAGAAGCAGCCCGCTCGGCGCAGCCTCCGGCAGGCGCGCTCCGCTTCCGGGGGCGGGGCGAGCGGAGGATGGGGCGGGGCGAGCGGGGGGCGGGGCGGAGCCGCCAGCGGAGTGGGCGGGGCTAGGGGCGGGGCGGGGCCGAGCGGCGGGCGTCACAGACCGCGGAGGCCGGGCCGCCCGCAGAGGCTCCGCGGGCCCCGCCCACCGCTCTCGAAAGGGAGGGACCACGTGGCGGAAGTCATTGTTCCCCGAGGGGGCGGTCCAGGGCCGGCCGCTGCTGCCCCCCGCGGGGAATGGCAGTGCCGGTGAGCCCAGTTGTTGCGGTAACTAATTTCATAGGAAAAGCCGCTTTTTGGTAATTCCTAATCAAAACAGCAGCAGTCGTAATAAAGATGGGGCGTTTCTATCAGCCAATGGCAGGCCGACCACGAGTTGTCTGCTTGCAGGGGCGGGTCGCCCATCAGAAGCCCCTCTAACCAGTAAACAGGGGTGCGGGGCGGGGAAGAGACAGTTCAATCGGAGGGAAAAACGGTCTCTGCGGGATCCATTGAATGCCGTTATTTTCCCGTTTTGAATTCACAGGCACGTACATAGTAGGTGTGGGGGAATAGTGGCCCCAGAGATGTCCTCCTCCTAATCCCTGAACCTGTGAATATGCTACTTTGCATGATTTAAGGGCTCTGCTCTGTGATTGAGGGTGTTGAGATGGGAAAATGGTTAGTAAGTGGCCACAATGCCATCACGAGGGTGCTTGTAAGAAAGTAATCAGCCCTGACTGGTGTGGCTCGGTGGATAGAGTGTGGGTTTGGGGACTGAAGGGTCCCAGGTTGGATTCCGGTCAAGGGCATGTTCCTTGGTTGCAGGCACATCCCCAGTAGGGGGCGTGCAAGAGGCAGCTAATCCAGTGTTTCTCTCACATGATGTTTCTAACTCTATCCTGCTCCCTTCTGCTCTGCAAAAAAAAAATCAATAAAATACATTTAAATAAAAGAGAAAGTAATCAAAGTCAGTAATAGGAGACCTGGCCATAGGAGCAAGAGGTAAGTACAGCGTGCTGACTATAGTAACGTGGTATACAGATATGTTGTATATTTGAAAGTTGCTAATGGAGTAGATCTTAAAAGTTCTCTTCAAAAAGGGGGAAAATTTCTAATTGCGTGAGGTGGTGGATTTTATTAATAATAGATTTTTATTGTGATGACCATTTTGTAACAGACACATACGTATATCATTATGTTGTACGCCCTAAGCTTGTATAATGTTATATGTCGATTACATCTCAAAACTGGAACAAATTAAAAGAATTTTTTTTTAAATTAAAGAAGAAAAGCAGCAGCAAGAGATCGGAGATGTAAGCGGCCGTGAACCAAAGAAAGCAGGCACCTATGGAAACTGAAAAAGGGGAAGAAAAGATTCTCTCCTGAAGCCTCCAAAAGGAAGACCAGGCCAAGACCTTAATTTTAGACTTTTGACCTCCAGAACAGTAAGAGAATAAATTTGTTGTTTTAAACCACTAGATTTGTCATAGTTTCTTATAGCAGGAATAGGAAACTAAAACAGCAGGCACTCAATAAATATTTTTTTACATGAAAGTGCAAAGAAAGGAACTAAAGGGTTAGTCATATCCTAGGCACTCTCACTAAGGGATTGGCTCTACTTTCATTCTTCACAATGGATTTTGTACTTGGTTGTAATGATCAGCAAGTATAGAGAATCATTTCTTTGTCCTTTTTGTAGGCTAAGAGGATTTAACTTAATTCTGCTTGATAAAGCTGTGCTGTCACATTTCCCAGGAATAGTTTTCTTAATTGTAGTCAAAGTTTATTATACAAAGGAGTTGAACAGACATTTCTCTAAAGACGATATACAGATGGCCAATAAGCACAAGAAAATATGCTCAACATCACTCATCATTAGGGAAATGCAAATGAAAACCATTAAGATACCACTTCACGCACATTAATATGGGTAATCCTGTCTAATAAAAGAGTAATATGCAAATTGACCATCACTCCAACACACAAGATGGCTGCCTCCATGTGGGCACAAGATGGCCAGCAGGGGAGGACAGTTGGGAGGGGCCCGACCTGCAAGGGATGGTAGTTGGAGGCAATCAAGACTGCAGGGGAGGGCAGTTAGGGGTGACAGGCCGGCAGAGGAGGGAAGTTGGGAGCAACCTGGTCTGCAGGGAAGGGCAGTTGGAGGGACACAGGCCTGAATGGGAGAGCAGTTTGGGGAGACCGGGCCTGCAGAGGAGGGCACTTAAGGGCAATCAGGCTGGCAGGGGAGTGGTTAGGGGGTGATCAAGTTGGCAGGCAGAAGCGGTTAGGGGCAATCAGGAAGGCAGGCAGGCGAGCAGCTGGGAGCCAGCAGTCCTGGATTGTGAGAGGGATTGGACCTAAACGGACAGTCGGACTTCCCTCGAGGGGTCCCAGATTGGAGAGGGTACAGGCTGCGCTGAAGGACACCACCTCCCATGCACGAATTTTGTGCAGTAGGCCTCTAGTCCTATATAATATCCTATATAATAAAAGGCTTATATGCAAATAGAAACAATGATGGAACCACTGAGCTGGTTGCTATGACTTGCACTGATCACTGGGGGCATGGCGGCATTGGCCACGGTGGAATGGTTGAGCAGGGGTTCCAGACCAGGGCGGGGCACTGGTCGCTGTCATAGGGGTGAGTCTCTATTGGTTATTGAAGAATCTTAGCTCCCATGTGCCGCAGTACAGGCCGGCGTCAGCCCTGCTCGCACCACTGCCAGTGCTGGCCCCTCTCACACCTGCCAGTGCTGGCCCCTCACACCTGCCAGTACTGGCCCCTCACACCTGCTGCCGGTGCCTGGCGCTGGTCCCGATCACTGGCTACTGGCCCTGATCGCCCTGGGGACTTCTCCAATGGGAATTGCTCCTGAGGGGCAAGTAGGGCAGCAGCCGCCACTCGCACCTGCTGGTGGCACCCCACTTGCACCTGCTGCTGGCATCGGCCCCAATGTCTCCACTCCTTCAGTGCCTGGGATTGGCAGTGGCAGCTGGAGCAGGGCTGCCAGCAGACTGGACCAGGGACCACAGCGAGGAGGGCAGGGCAGGGGCACGGAGAATGGGCCGCTACCCACCCCTGTGTCTTTCGCAGCCTTGCAGCCCACATTTCCTTTCAAAGTGCACGAATTCAGGCACTGGGCCCCAGTATGAAAATCAAAAACAAATCAACAAGGGTTGGCAAAGATGTAAAGAGACTGGAACTCGTGTTCATTGTTGATGGGAATGTAAATTGGTATGGATGCTGTCTAGAACAGGCAGCTGCTCAAAATATTGAACATAGAACTACCATATCACCCAGCAATTTCACTTCTGGATTGTGAACCCTGAAGAATTGAAAGCAGAGTCTCACAGAGATATTTGTATAACCATGTTCTTAGCAGCATTATTTTCAATAGCCAAAGATGGGAAAAAAACAATTATCCATCAACAAAGGAATCGGGTGCCGAAACTGGTTTGGCTCAGTGGATAGAGCGTAGGCCTGCAGACTGAAAGGTCCCAGGTTTGATTCTGGTCAAGGGCACGTACCTTGGTTGGGGGCACATCCCCAGTAGGGGGCATGCAGGAGGCAGCTGATCAATGTCTCTCTCTCATTGATGTTTCTAACTCTCTATCCTTTTCCCTTCCTCTCTGTAAAAAATCAATAAAATATATTAAAACAACAACAACAGCAAAGGAATGAGAAACAAAATGTGGCTTATACAAACAATGGAATTTTATTCGGCCTTGAAAGGAATGGAATTATATATGCTACAAGATGGATGAGCCTTGAAGTCATTATGTGAAAGAAGGTATACACAAAGGGCAAATATATAATTCCACTTAAATGCGGTACCCAACATAGGCAGGTCCCGGGGAATAGAGAATTGGTGTTCAATGGGCATTGTTTCTGTACGGGAGGATGAAAATGTTCTGGACGTGACGAGTGATGGTTGTGCAACAGTGTGAATATACTTAATGCCACTGAACCGTATGCTTAAAAATGATTAAAACAGTAAATTCTGTGTATGTTATACCCTGATAAAAATAAAAAGTAAGAGATTATTACATCTCAAACGATAGTTCTGGTTCTTTTTCTGGGCTATAAATTTGTAAAGTTTTGCCTTTTCTCTGTTTCCCTGCAGAGAGCATTTCCTCAGTTGTCTATATTGAATGAACAAATCAATAAATGTGTGAACTAGATTGTAAATAAGCCCCGTCAGGACAGAGATGTTATTTCTTTGTGCCGCTTCATAGTTCTGTTCATTTCAGGTTATCAGCTCATAGGTGTAAAAAGGCTCTTCCCCAAATTCACTGAATTAGGAGCGCATTGATCACTAGGAGGCATGTCCTGCATTGAGTGTCTGCTCCCTAGTGGTCAGTGTGTGTCATAGCGATTGGTCGTTCTGCCGTTCGGTCGATTTACATATTAGGGTTTTATTATATGGGATTGCAACTATTCATTCACTGCAATTCAGACTCCAGTGCTAATTCTCCTTCCACCACATCTGTAGTTACCGACTCCACTGAAGTCTTGAACCCCTGAAAGTCATCCATGAGGGTTGGGTTGCACTTCTTCCAAACTCCTGTTAATGTTGAGAGTGGTATTTTGACCTCTTCCCAAGAATCACAAGTCTTCTTAACGGCACCTGGGAGTGGTGAATCCTTTCCAGAAGGTGTTTTTACTCTGC
The DNA here is from genome assembly GCA_004026805.1 of Lasiurus borealis. Lineage (NCBI taxonomy): Eukaryota > Metazoa > Chordata > Mammalia > Chiroptera > Vespertilionidae > Lasiurus > Lasiurus borealis. The sequence goes on from PVJN01019916.1 coordinate 31,050, forward strand.
CCAGATCCATCAGAGGCATCACTGTGGCAGCTACAACAGCCTTACACAATGTATTTCTTAAATAGTAGGACCTGAAAGTTGAAATTACGCTCCTTGATCCAGAATGGATGTTGTTCTGGCCGGCATGAAAACAACTTTCATCTTACCCATCTCCATCCGTGCTCTCTGGTGAGTAACCAGGTGCATTGTCAGCGAGCAGTCATATTTTGAAAGGAACCTCTATTTTTATCGGAACAGTCTCCACAAAAGGCTTAAAAATAGTCAGTAAATCACGCTGTAAACAGATGTGCTGTTCATCCCGGCTTTGTTCCATTTATAGAGCACAGGCAGAGCAGATTAAGCGTGATCCTTAATAGCCCTGGGATTGTTAAGAGTGGTACATGAGCATGGACTTCAACTTAGTCACCAGCTGTATGAGCCCCTAACCAGAGAGTCAGTCTGCTCTCTGAAGCAGGCATTGCTTCCTGCCTCGCTGTAAATGTCCTAGGTGGCATGTTTTCCCACCAGAAGGCTATTTTGTCTACAGTGAAGTCTGTTGTTGAGCATAGCCACTGTCATCTGTTACCCAGATCTTCTGGGTAAGGCAGCTTCTACATCAGCACTTGCTGCTTCACCTTGCATTTTATTTCATTTTTTATTTTTTAAAAAATATTTTTATTGATTTTTCACAGAGAGGAAGGGAGAGGGATAGAAAGTTAGAAACATCGATGAGAGAGAGAGACATCCATCAGCCACCTCCTGCACGCCCCCTACTGGGGATGTGCCCGCAACCAATGTATGTGCCCTTGACCGGAACTGAACCTGGGACCCTTCAGCCCGCAGGCCGATGCTCTATCCACTGAGCCAAACCGGTTTCGGCCACCTTGCATTTTTATGTGATGGAGACGTAAACCTCATGAGCCAACCTCTGCTAGCTTTAAGCTTTTCTTCTGCGGCTTCATCACTCTTCTTAGCCTTCAGAGATATGAAGAGAGTTAGGGTCTTGCTGTGGATTGGGCTTTGGCATAAGGACATGTTGGGGCTGGCGCTATTTATCTAGACCAGCGGTCGGCAAACTCATTAGTCCACAGAGCCAAATATCAACAGGACAACGATTGAGATTTCTTTTGAGAGCCAAATTTTTTAGACTTAAACTTTTTCTAATGCCACTTCTTCAAAATAGACTCGCCCAGGCCGTGGTATTTTGTGGAAGAGCCACGCTCCAGGGGCCAAAGGGCCGCATGTGGCTCGCGAGCCGCAGTTTGCCGACCACAGATCTAGACCACTGAAACTTTCTCCAGATCAGCAACAAGGCTGTTTTGCTTTCTTATCACTCATGTGTTCACTGGAGTAACACCTTTAATTTCCTTCAAGGACTTTCCCCTTGCATTCACAAGTTGGCTAACTGGCACAAGGGTCCTTGCTTTCGGCTTGTCTCAGCTTTCGCCTGCCTTCCTCACTAAACTGAATCATGTCTAGCTTTTGAGGTAAAGTGAGAGACTTGCACCTTTCCTTCCACTTGAACACGTAGAGGCCACAGTAGGATTATCAATTAACCTACTGTTAATATTAGGATGTTTGAGGCCTAGGGAAGCCCAAGGGGACAGATACTGGAATGGCCAGGCGGTGGAGCAGTTGCAGCACATTTATTAAGTTCATCATCTTATATGGGTGTGGTTCGTGGCAGCTCCGAACATTACAATCGTAACATAGAATATCACAGAACAGCCCTAGCCGGCTTGGCTCAGTGGATAGAGTGCCGGCCAGCTGACTGAAGGGTCCCAGGTTCGATTCCAGTCCAGGGCACATGCCTGGGTTGTGGGCTTGATCCCCAGCGGGAGACATGAGGGAGGCAGCCAATCCATGATTCTTTGTCCTCATTGATGTTTCTATTTCTCTCCCTCCTCCTTCCTCTCTGACATCTGTTGGAAGCTGCCCATTGCTTTCACTAGCAGAGAGGTGTGGACGAGGAGTCCGGCAGGCTGGTCAACCTTGAGGCTCTCGCAAGGGGCAGAGCCATGCACCCACTGTCTGGTGGAGACAAAGCGAGCTGAAGCAGCTTCCACCTTTTAGTCTTAGGTCAGTCCTTGCTGATGGGCTATCACGGAACTGTTACTGGAATTGCCTGCTTAAGAGCTATGGGTGGGCCCCAAACCTGAATAAAAGGGATCGCAAGGCCAGAGCAAAGTGGAGTCCTCTCTAGGGCTTCCGCCTGGCCCCCAATTCCCAAATTAATATTTTCTTGTCTCTTTCATTTGCATGTGGCCTCCTCCAGGGCCCGAACCTTGAACCTGAACCCTGAACCCCGAGGGACATGGGGGAGGAGGGAGACACTTGTAACTGGCAGCCCAACTTGGGACACCCGCAACTGGCAGCCCAATGTGAGGTACTCACAGGCATCAATAAAAATATTTTTTTAAAAAATCACAGAACACCATAAAAATATAACAGTAATGAAAAAGTTTGAAATATTGCAGAAATTACCAAGATGTTACACATAGTGAGCAAATGTTGTTGCAAAATGGCACTGATAGACTTGTTTGACTCTGGATTGCCACAAATCTTCAATTTGTAAAAACAATGCAATATCTGTGAAGTAGAGTAAAGCAAAGTGCAATAAAATGAGGTATGACTGTACTAATATGGAGACCCACTCAGCATGATTATATAGAGCAGTGATCGGCAAATTGTGGCTCATGAGCCATATGTGGCTCTTTGGCCCCTAGAGTGTGGCTCTTCCACAAAATACCACGGCCTAGGTGAGTCTATTTTGAAGAAGTGGCGTTATGCCGAAATGAGTTTAGCTCAGTGGATAGAGCGTCAGCCTGTGGAGAGGGGTCCCGGGTTCGATTCGGATCTGGGGCACGTACCTGGATTGTGGGCACATCCCCAGTGGGGAGTGTGCAGAAGGCAGCTGATCGATGTTTCTCATCGATGTTTCTAGCTCTCTGTGTCTCTCACTTTCTCTCTGTAAAAAATCAGTAAAATATATATATGTATATATCTAAAAGAAGTGGCATTAGAAGTTTAAATTTAAAAAATTGGCTCCCAAAAGAAATTTCAATCCACTGATATAGAGGATGTCCTAAAAAATGTATACACATTTAACAGCAGATAGCTCAATGTTTCTTTTCCAATTTAACCCATTGGAATTAATAATTATTCAAAAGTGTGTATACATTTTTTGGGGACAATCTGTAAATGTATCCTAAAATTTTGTTCAAAGATTCATCTTCCTCTTAGAAATGCTGCAGGACGTTTCCTTTAAGCTTTAGTTATCTATTACTTGTTTTTAAAGTACTTATGATTTATTTTGTTTTTGAAGTTTGTCACATGTATTTTTGTAAACCACATTCTGCTTGAAAGTTATGAGAGAGAGAGAAAGAGAGAGAGAGGGAGAGATAGAGAGAAAGAGCGAGAGAGAGAGAGCAAGAGAGAGAGAGAGAGAGAAAGGTTAACTGATCTGTTAGGGTCTTACAGTGAATCAGTAGAATAAAGTAGAATCTCTAGGCTCATATTAACATCTTTATTCAGTTTCCCTCAAAGTAATTGAGAGCAAATATTGTGGTTTTTCTCTCTAATCCTAATCACTTCCAAGGTAGTCAGAGGGTTTAAGGGTATTTTCTGGCATATACGATTACTGGGCCTATAAGATGATCCCCAACTTTTTCCAGTTAAAATATAGAGTTTGGGATATACCCGCCCTATAAAGATGTGATAATGAGTTGTGATGTATTCATACAAAGAACACTACATCAAAAAAAAAAAAAAAAAAAGATGACCCCCGGCTTTTGAGATTTTCCTGGGTTAAAAGGTCGTCTTATACACCAGAAAATACAGTACACTCGGGAAGGGGAAGATATATCACATTTTGACGGTTAGCAGGTATTGTTTACCAATTCACACTGCCTAATATTTTAAATGTCATCCTCCCCCCTCCCTCCCTTAATTTGGCCTCATAATATCCCAGTGAGTTAAGGCAGATGTCATTCCCATCTTAAGAGAATAATGAAGATAGCCTATGGAACATTCCGTTATTGTCTGTCAAAATGTGCTGTTTCTTCAGGAATACAAATAAGCCATCCCCACTCAGCTTGCTTTTTAACCCTTAGACCTGGAAGGGCTCAACACTGACTTTTTGGAAGGACACCAGGATTCTAACTGAATGCCTGACTTCCGGCCTCACCTCCCTCTATGCCAGTGGTTCTCCATCTTCCTAATGCCACGACCCTTTAATTCAGTCCCTCATGCTGTGATGACCCCCCAACCATAAAATTATTTTCGTTGCTACTTCATAACTGATACTAGAGGCCTGGTGCACGAATTCGTGCACAGGTGAGGTCTGGCTGGCCCACCCTGATTGGGGTGGATCTGGACAGAGGGAGGGGCCCTGGGAGGGGACAATTTGCATGTTATCCTTTTCTTATATAGGATATAAAATAATTCATGTATATGCTGTTTCCTTAGAGCTAAATGTTCGTGATTATTTTTAGACCTCTATGAATCTATACCATTCAGGGAAATTTATTGTGAAAACATGAATCCATGGGTGGGCTGTGTATATCTATGAACACCAGTATTTATTTTTTAATAATAAACCTCTTGGACAACACTTTGTTTTCAAAGAATTAAGTATCCACTAAATATTTTAGTTTTCACATCAATGTTGTATGTTTTTCTCCGTTGATATGACACAGGTGATTTCTTAGAGAAACACAGTATAGTCACAGTACTGTATTTAAAAATATTTTTAATACTTATTTTCCTTAACTGCTTACCGGGAAGTAGGATATAACTATTGGAAAACAATAGTGCCTTTAAAATTGAAATGCTTCATGATGATACAAGCAGAATTCTGAACTTGTGCTTAGAAGTGTGGCCCTTTAATTTCTCTTAGCTTCCCTCTCCTGCCCTCTTCTATTCTGGATCTGTTCTCTCTGCCACCCCCACCCCCCATTTTAATAATCATTCATCTTTTAAGAATTACTTATTTGTTCGTTAAAGATACCCTGCTGCCGCTTTATTGGTCTGAGTAGTCATTACGTACTTGTATTTCTCTAGGGCAGTGGTTCTCAACCTTCCTAATGCCGCGACCCTTTAATACAGTTCCTCATGTGGTGGTGGACCCCCAACCATACTTCATAACTGTAATTTTGCTATTGTTAGGAATTATAATGTAAATGCCTGTGTTTTCCCATGGTCTTAGGCGACCCCTGTGAAAGTGTCATTCGATCCCCAAAGGGGTCGCGACCCCACAGGTTGAGAACCACTGCTCTAGACTCTTGGTGCTTCTCCGCCAGCCTGGGCCGGGCGCTAACGCGGGGACCGTGGGGGAACACGCACTCTGAAAGCTGTTTGGGCCACTCTCCCTGCGTGGGCAGCGGCGTTCAGATGGAGTCGTTGGCAGCCACAATGCAGGGGAGCGGAGCCAGAGTTCGGAGGGAAGCTGCCGCCCGCACTCGCCGGGCACCGGGCCCGCTTGCTCGGGCCTTTGCACAGCGAGGAAGTGCAGGCTCCACTTACTGCACGTCCGTCTGAGTGCTTCCCGGAGCGGCCCGCTGGGACTGGGTGTGTGTGTGTGTGTGTGTGTGGGGGGGTAACTGTGTTAAAAGTGAGATCTTGGTGTGTGTGTGTGTGTGTGTGTGTGTGTTAGGGGTAACTG
>PVJN01019917.1:0-36689 GCA_004026805.1 Lasiurus borealis
AGCATCTTTGAGATGCCCTGTCTTGTTTTATTATTCTGTTAACTCCATTTAAAATTATTAACAAATACGGAGAGGTCATGAGAACATTGCTGTTCAAGTGCTAATACAGAGACTTACAGCTCACTATGTTTCTAGTTTAAAACAATAGACACTGAAGAAGTTGTCAACGATTTTTTTATATAGTCACACAAAAACACTTCTAAATCAAATGAGCTAGTCCACCGGTTTGACTCAGTGGTTGAGCATCAACCCATGAACTAGGAGGTCACAGTTCGGTTCCCAGTCAGGGCACATGCCTGGGTTGCGGGCTCGATGCCCAGTGCAGGGCATGCAAGAGGCAGCTGATCAATGGTTCTCTCTCTCCCTTCTCTGAAATCAATAAACATATATGTGCATATAAATCAAATGAGCTATATGCCAATTTCTTTAAACTTGTAGAAAAGATGGAAAGGGGTATCTAACAACTAAAAGAAAATATAAGTAAATGCCATTTTTTAAATATATACAGTGGTACCTCCAGATACGAGTTTAATTCATTCTGTAACCTTGAGGCATGGGAAACTATGAGACTATGGTGGATCGTATGCAGCTGGCCAATCTGTGCGATTACTCCTATCTCAAATGTTGCTCATATTTCAAAGCAAAAATCGCTCGCTTGATGGCTCATATCTCAAAAATCTCGTATGTTAGGGCACTCATATCTCGAGGTACCAATGTGTATATATATATATATACACACACACACACACACATATACACACACACAGCCAAAACCGGTTTGGCTCAGTGGATAGAGTGTCAGCCTGCGGACTGAAAGGTCCCAGGTTCAATTCCGGTCAAGGGCATGTACCTGGGTTGCAGGCACATCCCCAGTAGGGGGGGTGCAAGAGGCAGCTGATCAATGTCTCTCTCTCATTCATGTTTCTAACTCTATCCCTCTCCCTTCCTCTCTTTAAAAAATCAGTAAATATATTTATACACACACACACACACACACACACACACACACACACGCATGCACAAAATTTCAAGCAGAAGATGGGCTGTACTTTTTTAGTTCTGTCTTTGCAAGCCCGAAAAGGGATAGGGAAGGATCAACATTAGTCTAACATCAGAGTATGTCAAGAACCGGAAATAAACACCTTTTCACATCTTGATTAGGCCGAGAGACGTTACGTAACTTATTCTCACACAAACCAAGCGGAATCGCTGCCAAGCTGGGATCCGGTCCTCACCTAGGATTCCAGCATCGCCCCATCTTTCCACCCAGGGGAGAACAATTTTGAGCTGCCTCAGTCCTGTCTTCAGTTTGCAAGTACTGTTTTCCAGAAACCAGTAGAAGTCCTTTCCTACAAACACTTGAAAAACCAGGTCATGGCCCTAGCCAGTTTGGCTCAGTGCATAGAGCGTCAGCCTGGGGACTGAAGGGTCCCAGGTTCGATTCTGGTCAAGGGCCCATGCCCGGTGTGTGGGCTCAATCCCCAGTAGAGTGTGTGCAGGAGGCAATCAATGATTCTCTCTCATCATTGATGTTTCTCCCTTTCCCTTCCTCTCTGAAATCAATAAAAAATGTATTACAAGGAAAAAAAAAAACAGGTCATGAACAATATGGGTAACTTGATTTCTGGTCAGAAATACGATGTTACTCTAACATAATAAGATCTCTGGCTTATAGTTGCCTCTCAGGGTTATTTCAAGAGTTCCCAGAAAGTTGTGAGAGCTGCAGGATTGGCAGGTCAGGGGTGCAGCTCCCCAAAGTGTAGGTGTGTGTGTGTGTGTGTGTGTGTGTGTGTGTGTGAATTCTGCCAGGTCCCTGTAACTCTGGTTACTCCAAGATACACAAGCCTTGGGTCTGGTGTAAGACCTGTGCAAGCTACAACAAGGCTGGGCTTTGCAGAGAACCGAGTCCATGCTTGTCAACAGGAAGAGATTCAAATGTATTATTATTTTTTTGAACTCCATGCAGACTGAACCATCCTCCGACATGGAGTCTGCCCACAGGCCCTGACTTGGATCCTTCCTTCCCAGTTAGAGCAAGTGGGTAACAGAAGTTCATTCAGAACACAGGGAAGGCTGGAAAATGAGAAACTAGAGTATTTTCTTTATATGTATATAAAGAGCGAAGGGAGAAAGAGAGAAACATTAATGATGACAGAGAATCATTGATCAGCTGTCTCCTGCACGCCCCCTACTGGGGATGAGCCTGCAGACATGACAGTACCCTTACCAGGAATCGAACCATGACCTCCTGGTTCATAGGTTGATGCTCAACCACTGAGCTCTACCATCAACCTGGCTGTTTTCTTGTTTCAGGAGGATTGAGGAGGATTTCCTAGGCCTGTGTGTTGTTTTCTAGCTTCGTGCTCTATAAATGTTTCGCGGCCACTAAGTATGTACTCCGCAAATGCGCTTTCCTTGTGTTTAGCGAAGAGTAATTTGAGACACTTTGGCTTTGCATGCAGATAAGCTTTTTAACGGAAACAAGCTTTTTCACGGAAACGCCTTGTGGTGATGAGAGCTTCTTGCTTTTTACTCACCCGACCCGCCTTATGTGGCTCTCATTTGCCTAATGGTCCTGGCGAGGCTGCCTCTGCCAGTGCATCCTCAGTGGATGGCTTTGTGGAGAGGGGGCGGGGGAGGGGCTGAACTCCATCACGTTCCCTCCTGTCTTTGTCTCGTTTTCTTTTCCCCCTCATGCCTCTGGTGAGGATAAAGATTTCAATGCTCAAGTGCAAGGACCCGCCTCGGCAGGGATGTGCTTCCTCTCTTGGTTGGAAACGTGATGATTTCGCGGTCTCTGCTTCGCGCACGCTGTGTGTCAGCTTCGCTTCTTTATTTCCAGTCCTCCGGGGCTCTGCTGCTCCCTCCTCGCGGCCATAATCCGCTTCTGGCCAGCTGGGACGCCTGACCCCGGGTGCAGAGCCAGTGGAAGGATGGAAGTGCCGGGAGAGCGGAAACCTGGTAAAAATGTAAATTGCCTTTCCCACTGCTCCACTGCGAGCAGAAGCGCCTTCTCAATGCCTCTCCCGTTGAGCCGGGGTTTTAGAGCTGACAGGCCCGCGTGCTGGATTCTGGGAGGGCCCAGCAGCACCCACACCCGAGGAGCTGGGGGAGCGGTCCAGGTCCTGAGGTGCCCTTCTTTGCCCAGATCCTTCTGGTAGAGGATCGGGAAGACATGGGAACTCCGTGGAGTGCCTGCCCTCTGGCACTTTTGCAGGCCTGTGCGGGCATGGGGTTCTGTGTTGAAAACCCGCCGTTAGCCGAGACCGGTTTGGCTCAGTGGATAGAGCGTCAGCCTGCGGACTGAAAGGTCCCGGGTTCAATTCCGGTTGGGGCATGTGCCTTGCTTGTGGGCACATCTCCAGTGGGGGATGTGCGGGAGGCGGCTGATCAATGTCTCTCTCATCGATGTTTTTGACTTTCTATCCATCTCCCTTCCTCCCTGTAAAAAAATCAATAAAATATATTTAAAAAAAAAAAAGAAAAGAAAACCCGCTGTTAGCGTGGGCTATCAGCTTCCTGTGGATAAATTGACAGCTAAGACGGCTGTCAGGTGCCACCTTTAAAACTACAAGAGCCCTAGGCCTGTGTGTGTATATTTTAAATGTGATCCAAAAATTGTCCACAATTTTTAGACATTAGAGCAGTGGTTCTCAACCTTCTTAATGCCGCAACTCTTTAATACCGTTCTTTACGCTGTGGTGATCCCCAACCATAAAATTATTTTTGTCGCTACTTCATAACCGTAATTTGCTATTGTTATGAATCTTAATGTAAATATCTGTGTTTTCTGATGGTCTTAGGAGACGCTGCTAGCTGTTTGCAACCCACAGGTAGAGAACCGCTGCATTTGAGCTTTGCTTCTTTTTATGCTGCTCAACACGGACCCCCAGTTGATGCATTTTTTAAAAAATTAGCTCTGGCTGGTTTGGCTCATGGACAGAGTGTCAGCCTGCAGACGGAAAGGTCCCCGCGTTCCATTCTGGTCAAGGGCACAGAATTGGTCAAGAAAATATTGAAAAGCTTGCTTCTGTCCGGCTGGCGTGGCTCAGCGGTTGAGCGCTGATCTGTGAAGCAGGAGGTCAAGGTTCGATTCCCGGTCAGGGCACAAGCCCGGATTTTGGGCTCATTGGGTGTGCCGGAGGCATCCGGTCAATGGATTAGGGGGCATGCAGGAGACAGCCAGTCAATGATTTGATTCTCTCTCATCATTGATGTCTCTCTCTCTCTCTCTCCTTTTCCTTCTTCTCTGAAAATAATCAAATATATTTAAAAAGCAAAACAAAAAACAATGAACTCCTTTTCCTTTTCTTTTTTTAAATATATTTTATTGATTTTTTACAGAGAGGAAGGGAGAGAGATAGAAAGTCAGAAACATCAATGAGAGAGAGACATCGATCAGCCGCCTCCTGTATGCCCCCCAGTGGAGATGTGCCCGAAAGCAAGGCACATGCCCCCGACCGGAATCGAACCTGGGACCTTTCAGTCCGCAAGCCGAGGCTCTATCCACTGAGCCAAACCGGTCTCGGCTGAACTCCTTTTTCTTTACCACTTTCCACTCCCCTCGGCCAGGCACCCCGCAGTCCCAACGCACAAAAGCAGTTCCAGGGGAACTAAGACGACAAAAGACAACTCACCAACGCAGCGTTAGGGCCATGTGGCTAGGAGCTCTCTTTCTCTGCCCCTCGGCACCAGCTGTGGGAACCGGCCTCAGAGTGTCCAGCCCCGGCAGTGCCCGCGGGCAGCGCTTGGCAGGAGTGACCGCAGAGGAGCCTGAACCGGGCAAACTGCTTCTCCACAGGAGCACGGTCCTCCAGGGCCCACACGGAGACCACGAACCCTCCCTGGACCTCTCGCTCCAGGGCAGGGAGGGTGTGGAAGCCGTGTGCCTGGTGGCCACGCTCTCTCTCCTCACGTCTCCTTTTGTAGCCCAGGACACAGCCTTTCGTCCCACCTCCTGTCACCGTTACAGTCCCTTCCTTGTTCTCCTTCATGGGCAAGTCACTGTTCAAGAACTTTCTGACAACCTGTTGCAAAGCCTCTCTCTTTCAAGCTGAAGATACAAAGCACCAGTAGAGCTCTACCTGGTGTGGTGCAGCAGATAGAGCATCGGCCTGCGGACCAAAGGGTCCCGGGTTCGATTCCAGTCAAGGGCACGTACCTGGGTTCCAGGCTCTGCTCCAGCCTGGGCTTTAGTCAGGGCTTGTGCGGGAGGCAACCAATCAATGTGTTTGATGTTTCTCCCTATCTTTCCCTCTCTCTTCCACTCTCTCTAAAAATCAATGGAGCTGTGACCAGTTTGGCTCAGTGGATAGAGCGTTGGCCTGTGGACTGGAAGGTCCCAGGTTCGATTCCAGTCAAGGGCATGTACCTTGATTGCGTGCACATCCCCAGTAGGAGGTGTGCAGGAGGCAGCTGGTTAATGTTTCTCTCTCATTGATGTTTCTAACTCTCTATCCTTCTCCCTTCCTCTCTGTAAAAAATCAATAAAACATTTTAAATATAAAATAAAAATCAATGGAAAAATATCCTGGGGTGAGGATTAACAACAACAAAAAAAACACCAATAGAAGCAAGCTTTACACACACACACACACACACACACACACACACACACATATTTTTCTTGATTACAGAGAGGAAAGGAGAGGGAGAGAGAGAGAGGAACATCAATGATGAGAGAGAATCATTGACCAGATGCCTCCGGTACACGGAATGAGCCTAAAATCCGGGCATGTGCCCTGACCAGGAATCCAACCTTGACCTCCTGGTTCATAGGTCAGCGCTCAACCACTGAGCCATGCCAGCCAGGCAGAAGCAAGCTTTTTAATTTTTTCCTGACCAGGTGCCCAGGACCTCATCCCCATAATGATCCTTATTCAGAGGCATTGAGCCCCGAGGAAGGTGCTTGGCCCTCGGTCCTCCATCATAAGGGAGACCTCATAGCACACGGTCAGACTCGCATCCTTTATTCCTCTCAGTGGTGACTGTCTTTGGCTAGTATTCATGATGGCACTTTTCTCAGAAACTTCTCGTGGTGGCCTCAGACTAAAGAAAGGAGTTTATTTTGAACAGGAAACGTGGCCAAGTTATTTTTTGAAATGAGATTCTTAGCTACGGACCTTTTTATTTTTTAACTACCTCTGACCTAGTTCATAATATCACCAGAAGCAGAACTAACAGAGAACGTGGTTCCTGTTTCATGAGATTGACAAATGAACAAGACATACAAGTTTTAAAAGAAAATCAGAGTTCATTCCGAGATGAGAGAGCTGACTTCAATTGAGGGTTTCTTTATAATTGCTACAGTAAGAGAAGTATATTTTTCCGGAGGGAAAGATTGGACATATTCTTGGATGTTTCCCAATTATAGCTTCTTTATAAAAATAAAGGGTGTGTGTTATCTAAATGTTAATAAGAGTAGCATTCTAAGCAGAGATATAATATGTCATGGAATGAGAAATGCTAAATTTGAGAAGAAGCTACTAGTAAAAAGTCATCTCATCCAAGGTCTTCCCAGTACAGGAGACCTTGTCTCCAGTCTTGATGGAAAGCCACAAATGTCTGATATCTCCAGGGAGAGAACATTCTGGTTCCTGAGGCAGCCACTCGGCTGTTGAGCATCTCTGTTATAAACTACACTGAAAACAAAATGGCAGCTTTGGTATCTGCTGCCCCCCAAATAGGCACTGATTTTTTTTTAATATATTTTATTGATTTTTTACAGAGAGGAAGGGAGAGTGATAGAAAGTCAGAAACATCGATGAGAGAGAGACATCGATCAGCCACCTCCTGCACGCCCCACACTGGAGATGTGCCTGCAAGCAAGATACATGCCCCCAACCGGAATCGAACCTGGGACCTTTCAGTCCGCAGGCCAACGCTCTATCCACTGAGCCAAACCAGTTTGGGCTAGGCACTGATTTTAATACTAAGGGCTTAAAATACAATAAATCATTTAATGATCTAATAATGGTAACTGGAACTTGTGTTAAGCACTTTATATTCATTCCTAGAGGCCCATTGCAGGAAGATTCCTGCAAGAATAGGGCTTCCTACAGCGGTCTCCACTGCCCTGCCTTCTTCCCTCCCTGCCTACTTCCCTCCCTTCTCCGCCTGCCCGCCCTGCCTGCTTCCAGCCCTGTCTGCTCCCCTTCCTTTTCCCCCACCCCACTTGCTTGCTTCTCCTCAGCTTCCCTCCTTTCTGCAGTGCTTGGCTTCCTTCTACACCGTCTTCAGTCTTCACTCTGCACCGGGATATACAAATTAACCGCCATCTTAGTTGGATTAATTTGCATACTTGCTCCTGATTGGCTTATGGATGTGCTTGTGGATGTAGTGGAGGTATGGTCAATTTGCATGGTTCTCTTTTATTAGATAGGATGTCATTTTCTTCTTACACAAAGAATACGAAAACCTACTCTTTCCCCTTTTTACACACAAGGAAATAGGCCCAGAGGAGTTCAATAATTTACCAAGATAACCCTGATGGGAAGGGACTGAAACAGGGGTTTCAGCTTAAAAACCCTACCTCATCACCATTGGTTGTCCTTCTCACTTCAACCATATTGCGCATGTGTTGAATTTATGTTTACGTAAAGGACTGATGCTCACTTGTCTAAGTGATTTTTCCAGAGTAAGTGAAACCTTAAAGCTTGACCCTCTGATTCGTAGTCTCTTTTTGCTAGTCATCCAACATGCAATCAGCATGGAGAGTCAAAAAGTTACATGATACATGCAATAAATTGTCAGTACAGCTGGAGTTGAGGACATGAGTCTCAATGTTCAGTAGAACTTTTATCATTTCGCCCTAGCCAGGTTGGCTCAGTGGATACAGTGTTGGCCTGTGAACTGAAGGTCCAGGTTCAATTCCAGTCAAGGGCACATGCCCCAGTTGTAGGCTCCATCCCCACTAGGGGGTTACAGGAGGCAGCCAGTCAATGATACTCTCTCATCATTGATGTTTCTATCTCTCTCCCCACTCCTCTCCTTCCCTCTCTGAAATCAACACAAATACATACTTTTTTAAATATCAGGGATCAGTTTGGTGAATAAGGAGCACTGGGAGCCTGAGCTGAAACCAGGCCCCACTCTGTCACTGGATGGCTCTGCGACCTCGAAAAGCAGTGATATCTCTCTCTTAGTTTCTTCCTGTTGAAGTAAGGATTGAAATGCAAATCCCACAGTCTCTCCCATGGCCGATCATGAGTGCAAGCTACCCCTGGAGCACACACTTAGGTATTTTATGGATCCTTGTATAGTGGTACCTGGAGATACGAGTTTAATTCATTCCATAACCTTGAGGCGTGGGAAACTATGAGACACTCGAGTCGAGGTAAACTGGTGGGTCATGTGCAGCCGGCCGATCCGAGAGATTACTCGTATCTCAAATGTTGCTCATATTTCAAAGCAAAAATCGCTCACTCGACGGCTCGCATCTCAAAAATCTCGTATGTTAGGGCACTCGTATCTTGAGGTACCACTGTATTTCAGTTGCAGTCAAAGCTTCACTAGAATGCTACTCACCTGCCTCTCCTCCTCTTGGTGCACAGGAGCCAAGTGCTCTGGCCACATTTGTTCACAGGAACTGAAATAAGGAAACGTTGCTCCCCTAGAGACCCAGCCTTAATGTTTGTGTTACAAGGGAGACATGACTGAGGAAGAGGCATGACCATGTTTTTAAGGACACTGTTACTGCCCGCTGAGTTCAGGAGGAATCTACAGTGGTACCTCGAGATACGAGTTTAATTCGTTTCGTAACCTTGAGGCGTGGGAAACTATGAGACACTCAAGTCGAGGTAAACTGGTGGGTCGTGTGCAGCCGGCCGATCCGCGAGATTACTCCTATCTCAAATGTTGCTCGTAGTTCAAAGCAAAAATCGCTCGCTCGAAGGCTCGTATCTCAAAAATCTCGTATGTTAGGGCACTCGTATCTCGAGGTACCACTGTACTCTATAAAGTTGGCGGGAAGAGGAATGAGAGGTTCTCATTGGCTTCCCCGGGAAGATCCTCAGGAGACAGGAGTCCTGTGTGTGTCCATCCTTGTAGAAGGAAGAGAGGGAGGCAGGTGCCGAAGGCATGTACGGTCAGCTCACAGCGTGTGTTTAGGGAACATGAGACCAGGCTAGCTCTGCCTGCACTGGAGTCCCTAGGACTTGATAATATGCTGTTATAATCGGTGTTGCTGACATGTCCCGGCCACACAGAATGGTTCAGAGCTCCCACTGGGAGTGTTGTTGTTTTTTGCTGAAAACAATTGAGCCTGAGCTTGGGCATTTAAGTGTGGACGCTAAAAGACCCATTGAGTGTACTGTTACCCGGGTTCAAATTTCACCTGGTACTTGCCTTTTACCATGCACCTGTGTGCTTGGTGACCTTCTCCAGGTAACATAGTCTTCTGTACTCTCAGAATACAAAAGTAGAATTCGGTCAGTCTGTATTCCACTCAGACAGGACCTTGCTCAGAGGATCCATGTTGAACAGTATTCAGAGCCACAGGACTTTCCTTCCTGAAACTTGGTCAGGAAGGACTGGTTGAATTCCAATTAGAGAATCCTGGAGGGAATAAAATCAGGGGATGAAGTATTTCCTGTACTATAGTTTGAATTATAAAAAGACAGTCCAGCCAAAATCGGTTTGGCTCAGTGGATAGAGCGTCGGCCTGAGAACCAAAAGGTCCCAGGTTAGATTCCCGTCAAGGGCATGTATCCTGGTTGCGGGCACATCCCCAGTGGGGGACGTGCAGGAGGCGGTTGATCAATCTCTCTCTCTCATCGATGTTTCTAACTCTCTATCCCTTCCCCTTTCTCTCTGTAAAAAATCAATAAAATATATTTTAAAAAAAAGATCCACTATTGTAAAACATATAAATGTATTCAATCTTAAAAAAAAAAAAAGACAATCCACATGTTCTCTGTAAACCTCCTCCTCCTCCTCCTTTTTCTTCTCCTTTTCCTTCTGCCTCCTCCCTCCTTCCTTCTTTTATTAATCCTCACCCAAGGATTTTTTTAAATATATTTTATTGATTTTTTACAGAGAAAAAGGGAGAGGGATAGAGAGTTAGAAACATCGATGAGAGAGAAACATGGATCAGCTGCTTCCTGCAACACCCCATACTAAAGATGTGCCTGCAACCAAGGTACATGCCCTTGACAGAAAATGAACCTGGGACCTTTCAGTCTGCAGACCGACACTCTATCCACTGAGCAAAACCGGTTTTGACGCAAGGTTGTTTTTTAGAGAGAGTAAAATGGAGAGAGAAAAATCGATGTGGGAGAGACACATTGATTGGTTGCTTCCCACAGAGGCCCTTCTCAGGGCTAGGGATCGAGCCCTTGACTAGAATCAAACCCAAGAACCTTCAGTCCATCAGCCGATGCTCTGTCCACTGAGCCAAACTGGCTAGGGCATGCTTCTTGGTTGTATCCTTTCAGTTCATGTTTCCATTGCTAAATGCCGTCTTTCCCTTCATGGGAATGCCAGCATGCCAGTGTTCTCTTAACTGCCTGTGAGTTTTTCTCCTTTTCTGTTTTTGCCTTAGGTTATAATTTTATACCCTTTCCTTCCTTCTCTCCTCCCCTCACTCCCTCTCCCCCAAATCCAAAAATAATAAAATGCAGGAGAGGGTTCATGGCATGCCCAAGCTTGAGAGTGGTTAAAAAAAAAAAGGAAGAGAATCACTCTTATTTTTCTAAACCTGAGTGATTAGACCATTGCTGATTCCCTGTGGCAGGGGTGAGGAATGTCAGGCCTTGGGCTGAACCATATAAGGCCTATGAAATCATTTGGTCTGGCCCTGCCAAGGCATTAAGGGTGAATTAATTAAATATTTGACCAAATAGAGCAGGCTAATTTTTAAGTGGATAATTTTGTATGGCCCATGTATCTATAATAATAAAAGTATAATATGCTAATAAGACTGGACAGCTGAACACGCTTCCTGATGTCATTCTTCTGGATGAAGCTGCGGCAGCAGGGGCTGAGGCAGAAGCGGTTAAGAATGATTAGGCAGGAAGGCAGAGTGGTTAGGGGCAATGAAGCAGGCAGGCAAACAGTTAGGGGCGATGAGACAGGCAGGCAAAGGTGGTTAGGGGTGGTCAGGCAAGCAGGCGAGTAGGTTAGGGGCAATCAGGCAGGCAGTCACAGTGGTTGGAGCAATCCGGCAGGCAGGAAGAGGCAGTTAGAGTGATCGGGCAGGCAGGTGAGCAGTTAGGGGCAATGAGGCAGGCAAGCAGAGTGGTTGGGGCAAATCAGGCAGGCAGGCAGAGTGGTTAGGGGCGATCAGGCAGGCAGGCCAGTTGTTAGGAGCCAGTCCCGCATTATGAGAGGGATGTCCCCCAAGGATGTCTACCAAATTGTGAGAGGGTGCAGGCTGAGCTGAGAGGGCCACCACACCCTCATGCATGAATTTCTTGCACCCAGCCTCTAGTGATGTTATAAATATCCGCATGGCCCTGGGCAGAAAAAAGGCCCCCTACTTCTGCCCTACAGGATAAAGATTAAAAAGTGTGGTAAAAGATTTTAGATACTTAAAAATAATTAATTGCATTAGAACTCCCCAGTAGTCGTAGTTTCAAAACATTAAGATGTTTCAAACTTAATAATTATTTGTGTGTTTTTTTAAATCATTTTACCATTTAAACTGAGAGCCCATTGTTCATATTTAACTGTAGTGTCACTCTATCAGCAAATTATTTCTTTTTAAAAAAATACCTTTTTTAAATTTTTTTTATTGATTTGAGAGAGAGAGAGAGAGATTTGATTTTCCACTTATTTATACATTCATTGGTTCTTTTTTGTATGTGCCCTGACTTGGAATCAAACCTGCAACCTTAGCATATCGAAACGATGCTCTCTAACCAACTACACTCCCCAGCCCAGGCCAACTTATTTTGATATCATATATATATAATATCATATAATGCTATTTATACACACGCATATATACAACTTGTAATTTTTTTTAACAAGTTTAAATAGTTTTCTGAATTTCAACATCTGCAATTTAGAATCTTAACTCTAGTAGAGACCTCCTGGTTCCACAGGGGAAGTTGCTTTCAGAGAAGTAACTTGAGTGGGAGACAGACTTTGGCCTAGAAGCAAGTTCTGATGACCTAGTTCAGCGTGCCTTCTACTCAAGCCTCACGTCTCCTACACAGATTCTAATTATAGCTTATGAATTTTTAAACTTCCGAGATTAGAGTATTGCAAGATTGAAGTTTTTCATAGATTGTAATGAGAGCAAATATAAATTAGGAGGTGATTTAGAAGTGAATCAGGAGCCTAAATGTATAGCTTCTGGGATGCTACTTAAATTAAAAAGTTAATTATAATGTGAATATGAAGGAAAGGCTTATTGCTCGTTATTTAAAATATTTACATATTTATAAGAAACCTCATAGAACACTTTAATGTTCATTTTTCTTGTGTCTATAATACCTAACGACTATTATACTTTATAATAGAGTTCAAAAGTTTTAAAATATATTGAAACCCACCAAGAGTTCAAGGCGAGAAATTATACCCCTCTGAGCGGTAAACACTCTTTGAAAGGATGGATAACAGCGGCACGGCAGTGTGGCTCAGTGGTTGAGCATCGACCCATGAACCAAGAGGTCACAGGTTCGATTCCCGGTCAGGGCACATGCCTGGATTGGGGGCTCGATTCCTGGGTAGGGGGCATGCAAGGTGTGGGAATCTCTTTCATGTCCTGCATGGTTCAGGGTTCCCATTCAGGGTTCAGGTTCTGGAGGAGGCCGAACGCAAATGAAAAGAGAAACTATAAAAGCATTAATTTGGCGATATTGGGAGGCCAGGCAGGAGCCTTCCTCTAGTGCAGCAGTTCTCAACCTGTGGGTCACGACCCCTTTGGGGGTCGAACGACCCTTTCACAGAGGTCGCCTAAGACTATTGGAAAACACCTATTTCCCATGGTTTTAGGAACCAACACACCGCTCCTCGGTGTAGCAAAGCGTAGCAATGTAGTTTACTGTTGTCCTATGAAGACTGTTGCCCATGCTTCAAGACAAAATTTCATTTATTTGTAATTAGAAATAAATATTTCACACTATATAATTACATATTGTTTTTGTGATTAATCACTATGCTTTAATTATGTTCAATTTGTAACAACGAAAATACATCCTGCATATCAGATATTTACATTACAGTTCATAACAGTAGCAAGATTACAGTTATGAAGTAGCAATGAAAATAATTTTGTGGTTGAGGGTCACCACAACATGAACAATTGTATTAAAGGGTCGCAGCATTAGAAAAGTTGAGAACCACTGCTCTAGTGGAAAGGACTGCCACCTTCCTTTGGCCTTGCCATCCCTTTTATTCAGGTTTGGGATACACCCTTTGCCCTGAAGCAGGCAATTCCAGTCACAAGTAGATTACCTTATCAGTAAGGATTTACATGATTATTTGATGGGGAAGTTCATTGTCTCAATTAGACAGGGGGTGGCTTGGCTTTGACCTTTCAGAGCTTCAAGGTTGACCAGCCTTCCCGGGTCCTTGTCCACACTTTCTATTAGTGAGACAATTATTGGTTTCCAGCACAGGGCTGCCGATAGATGATGATGATTCTCTCTCATCATTGATGTTTCTCTGAAATCAATAAAAAAATATTTTTAGAAAATCCATCCATGTAGATTATAGACAGTTATTGATAGAAGTAATAAATATGTTTTATTAGCCCTAGCTGGCTTGGCTCAGTGGATAGAGCATCACCCTGCAGACAGGCAGGTCCCAGGTTTGATTCTGGCCCAAGGGCACAGGCCTGGGTTGCGGCTCCATCCCCAGTGGGGAGTGTGCAGGAGGCAGCCGGTCAATGATTCTCTCTCATCATTGATGTTTTTATCTCTCTCTTCCTCTCTTTCTCTCTGAAATCAATAAATATATTTTTTAAACATGTTTTCTTATACGCAAAAAGGGAACCAAGGAGAAGGCCCGCCCACTGAGGTTTCTTAGTGTTCCATTCCCTGGTGACCTTCCCCTGTCAGCAAGAGGCTGGCTTTCCCACGGTCTCCGTGCACAGTCCTGGGCACACACAGGACAGGCTTCAAGGGGAACACGTGGGACAGGGCAGATGTTGGTGCCAGACAGGACCAGGTTTGAAAACGGATCCTACTACCAACTGGTGACTCCGTGCCTCTTACAGTCCACTGTCCCCAAACCTCACTGTCTTCATCTTCAACATGTGTCACAAGGGAATAGGATGCCTGCAAAGAACTTGGCACATGGCACACCCAGGAAGTGGCAGCTAAGTCATTACCATCCTTAGAAAAAAGCAGAAAAAGGCCAAAGCCGGTGTGCCTCAGTGGATAGAGCATCGGCCTGCAGACTGAAAGGTCCCAGGTTTGATTCTGGTCATGGGCATGTATCTTGGTTGCGGGCACATCCCCAGTGGAGGGCGTGCAGGAGGCGGCTGATCGATGTCTCTCTCTCATTGATGTTTCTAACTCTCTATCCCTCTCTCTTCCTCTCTGTAAAAATTCAGTAAAATATATTTTTTTTAAAAAGGGGGGGGGGCACTCCATCACCCCATTAGAACACAAACTCTCCTATCACCCAGAAGATTACAAGGGTTTCACAGCCCTGTGTCAGGAATCAGGAGGGGAGGGAGGGGCGGAAAAAGCAATATGTAGCGTCTTATTTTCTTCCCTCCAATATATTTTTATTGACTTCAGAGAGGAAGGGAGAGGGAGGGAGAGAGAGAAACATCACTGATGAGAGAAAATCCCATGGACCAGCTGCCTCCTGCACACCCCACACTGGGTATCGAGCCCACAACCCGGGCGTGTGCCCTGACTGGGAGTAGAACTGCGACCTCCTGGTTCATAGGTCGACGCTCGAGCACTGAGCCACCCTATATTGCCCTATTATTTCCCGATGGATAGGTGGGTATTAACATGCATTTGTCTAAGATGAGCGGTAGCGTGCTTTTGACAAAAGTTGATTCAGCTGCAGGTGCTAAATAGTTAAAACACGGGAGGATTTGGCTTCATATTCTGTGCTCAGACCACATGCGCCGTTAGCACCTGGAGTTTCCTTTTCGGTGACATTTGAAATCCCTCGCCGGGAATGAATTAGCCGTTGACCGAAACTTCGCCCTCCAAACTGATAACGAGAAAAGAGCAAATGGCAGCTTAGCCCAGAAGCACGTCTCGAGCCCTCGATGGCTCCTCTGAGCAGCTTAATGTGATTTCTCTATGAAAAGTTAATGGGCAATGCATTTCCTGACCGCGGAGTGGGGGTGTGGGTGTCGTGAAAAGGGTTTTATGGGATGGGATCAGCTTTACTTGAACTCCCTGTTTTTAGTTTGTACCTTTAAAAAAAAAATTCTGTGCAAAAATGTGTGTTTTAACAAACTTCCATTTCTCTTGGTGTATGATTGGGCTTTTCTGCTTGTTTCATGGTAGGTGGGTTTATTGGTTTTTGGAATGTTTTTGGAAATTTTTAAAATATCTATAAAAATTTTAAAATATATATAGATGAGATTCGAGATAGAGGAGGAAGGAAAGGGGAGAAATGCATGTAGTTTCTGTTTCATGGAACAAGACTTAACCCTAACCCTGAGCAATATATATATATAGATAGATAGATAGATAGATAGATATACACACACACATATACATACATACATATATATGTGTGTATATATATATATATTTACATACATACACACACACACACACATATATATATATATATATAATTTTTTAAATCAATAGATGTATTGATTTCAGAGAGAAAGGAAGAGAGAGAAACATCAATGATGAGGGAGAATCATTGTTTGACTGCCTCCTTCATGCTCCATACTGGGGTTCGAGCCTGCAAACCGGCATGTGTCTGACCAGGAATCCAACCATGACCTCCTGGTTCATAGGTTGACGCTCAACCACCGAGCCACATGGGATGGGCCAGCTGGGGATCTTGGATGACCTGAGAGAGAAACAGAAGTAGCCTGTGGGCAGCCTTTGTGTTTGGTCTTGAACTAAACCTTTCCGGAGGTCCTGACTTCCTGCAGATGAATCAGTGGAGGAAATTCATGCCCAAATAAATCACCCCGCATGCTGGAAAGGTCCAACTTAGAAAGCAGGTGAGTTAGTGAACGTGTGTGCAGGAAATACCTTAGCTGCAGGAAGTAGCAACTGATGACAGAAAGGGCCAGACATTGGAAGACAGAGTGACCAGGAGTGGGGGCAGGGTCTTACTTTTACACTGGGGATCATCATATTGTTTGGCTGGTATTATACATGTAATACTTTTAAAAAATATGAAGAGGTTTCCTTGAGTCTTAAAAAAATAGATAAATTGCCCAGCCAGAGTGACTCAGTGGTTGAGCATCAACCTATGAACCAGGAGGTCATGGTTCTATTCCAATCAGGGCACATGCCCATGTTGTGGGCTCCATCCCCAGTAGGGGGCATGCAGAAGGCAGCCCGCCCATCAATGATTCTCTCCCATCATTCGTGTTTCTATCTCTCTCTTCCTCTCTGAAATCAATAAAAAAGTATATTTTTTAAAAAAGAAGAATAAATTTAAGTCACCATCATCTTTCTGCTATGGTTTTCTAATCCGTCTCCTGCTGTGACTCTTGTCCCCCTGCACCTCTCTCCCCACAAAAGTGATTAAAAATTGTCCATCTTTTTAGCATCTCCACTCAGGAGAAACTGGAAGCATATTCAGACTGTGAAAAGACACATTTAGAAAACTATTTTCAATCTCTGGAAATGGCGCATGTTCTACCAGATGACGCCAACTGCCCTTGGTGGACTTGAAATATCGCAGCCCAAATTGTCCCCCGAGCTGAGCAGCTACACTCTGCAGCCAACTGGCCCCCTGTATCGACCTTGATTTAAGACTGGGATCAGTGGTTGATTTAAGACTGGCTGGCATGGTTCAGTGATTGAGCATCAACCTATGAACCAAGAGGTCCTGGCTCAATTCCCAGTGTGGGATCCGCAGGAGGAAGCCAATCAATGATTGTCTCTCATCATTGATGTTTCTGTCTCTCTCTCTCTGACGAGATTCTTGTCTCAGCATTAAGAAGGGTTCAGCAATCTGGAGAAAGGCTGTGCGTGGATTAAGTAGGGGTCCAGAGCTGAAAGATAATTTTGAAAGGCATTGGGGGTCAGAGGAGCTTCAGCTAGAGGAGCTAAAGACTCCCCTTGACTCAGAACCCTTCTCTTTTTATTAACACAGTTTGTCCTGAGGCAAGGTGATGATAATACACTTCAAAGGGTAGGGTACAGAAGCTTTTCAGATTGGGGAATAGCTTACAGCTATTCAGGTGGTTGGCCAACAGGAGGCAATAGCATGTAGATTGATATGCCCTGAGCTGTCTGGTAGCAAGCAATCCTATTCAGGTTTGGGGGAAGTGCCTATTAGCCATTCCAACAGGTAAATTACATATGTGACTCAACCCTTGTTGAGATCCCAAGTTTCATCAATCTTTTGATAAAACTCTTGTAATTATGACATGCTGGAATTGGCTCCCGACACCTCTCCCTCTCTGAAATCAAGAAAAAATATAGTTTAAAAAAAGAAGAAAGAAAAAAAGAAGAAGAATCTCCTGTGTTCTCTGAGGAGTCCTTCCCCCTGTGCGCTGTCTTTCAAGGTTTGGAGAGGTCTCATTGAGGCACGGAGAACAAGTTAACCTCAAACAAGCTGTTGGACTCTGCAGTAGCCAGCAGGCATCTTGTCACGTAGCTGGTATCCGTGGGGTACGCATCCATGTGACATAGCTCATGGTGAGCAAAAAAGAATTTTACAAATAATGAGATTCGTGAATGTGACCCCAGGGTCAGAGAATTGCTCAGATTCAAGATAGAGGAGGAAGGAAAGGGGGGAAATGCATGAGTTATGGAACAAGACTTATCCCAGCCCTCAACAATGATGAGCAAAGCTTAGCTACAACGTGGGTTCTAGGTAAGATCTCATGTTAAGGTCTTGGATGGCTCTCCTATCCTCATCTTGGTCCTTACTATGGAAACAAGTCCTAGAAATAATGGGTGGTGAGTCTTCAATTGCTAAGAACTCTACTAGGCTCTCAATGGAAGGGACAACTTGAATCCAAAAAAAAGTGTTTGAGTCAAAAACTTATTTGACAACAAATTCAGTGATAAGCCCTAACTGGTTTGGCTCAGTGGATAGAGCATCAATCGCAGACTGAAAGGTCCCAGGTTCGATTTCGGTCAAGGGCATGTACCTTGGTTGCGGGCATATCCCCAGTAGGAGAAGTGCAGGAGGCGACTGATCGATGTTTCTCTCTCATTGATGTTTCTAACTCTCTCTCCTTCTCCTTTCCTCTCTGTAAAAAAAATCAATAAAAAATATTTAAAAAAAAAATTCAGTGATAATCCTAAACTCTGCCAGTCCTATGTCTTCTACAAGTAGTATTCGGAGGTGTTAAGACAAAATTTGAAATTGATAAAAATAAATTGACTCTATTTCAATTTTAGAAAAGAGTATTTATCTCTTTTAGAAACACTTTCAACAAAGTTCGAAATAAAAATGATTTTCTGGGCAATGTGGGGCTAACCAGGAAATTATAATTAGCTTCCTTTTCTAATTTGCATCAATATTGTAACTTCAGTCCCATCCTGTCTGCAGCCCTGGTTGTTAGGAGCTGCCTGGAGCGCTAACCTGAGATAGGTTTTAAGGCCCAGGCCCAGCCCGGGAAAGAATGTCACCACTAATTAGCAGGCCTGTGTTGGGCATGAGAGTGGGAGGGGACACAGGTCTTTGTCATACTAGCCGCAATTTTTCTATCCAGGCAACAGCGTGATTGGCATTTTTATGCATTGACTAGCAGCAGTGTCTTCCTCCTGATTATTCCCGCAACCTGTTCTGTCCATTGCAGTTGTTCATTCTCGATTCTGACCTGTGGTTCCTCATCCCATCAAAATGTCGGGGAGAATTTACGACCTTGTGCCGGGACTGACCAGCAGACCCTGAGCGCCGGACAAATGATGACTCTGACGCACGTTTCTGTTCAAGAAAGGACTCAAGGGCTGTTTCCTATGGGAGCAAACAGCCCGATTGCCTGCCTCCTTAGGCTTTTACTGTAACAGTAGCCTGAACCACAATTATCCTCTAGATGCAATCAGCAGGGTAAGCGACCTTGAGAAAGCACTTGCTTCTACAAGGTCGCGTTTGAAGACTAAACATAGAGATTCCAGTAAAACATCGGGGGCGGGGGGTTGGATTTGTTTGGAAAAGTCAAGGCAAGGTCCCCCAAAAAGGCCCCCGACCTTTCAGAGATTCCTCCTTACAGACTTTTCAACTAAGACCTTCCCCACAACGTTAGAATTCCAGCTCATGCCCATTTTAGGGTCCCAGAGGGGGCTCAGTAATGAACCTCCTTCTTCCTGAGCAAGAGCTGCAGGTGAGGCTCAGGCAGGTTTAGCACCCAGCCGCAGTCAGCCTTGGACGAGGGTCAGCTTGGCCATGAAGGTGCTTGTCCAGGCACAGCCTGTGGCCTGGGGTGGGATGGCTTTCCCAGGGGGAAGATGTGAGGAAAAAGCTGAATATGTGTCTTGATCTCCCAATCCAGTCATTCGCTCCCCCTTTGGAGCAGGGAGTGGAAAGGTCTAGAACAGCGGTTCTCAACCTGTGAGTCGCAACACCTTTGGGGGTCGAACGACCCTTTCACAGGGGTCGCCTAAGACTATTGGAAAACACCTATTTCCCATGGTCTTAGGAACCAACACACCGCTCCTCGGTGTAGCAAAGTGTAGCAATGTAGTTTACTGTTGTTATATTAAGACTGTTACCCATGCTACACCACAATTCAAGACAAAATTTCATTTATTTGTAATTAGAAATAAATATTTCACAATATATAATTACATATTGTTTTTGTGATTAATCACTATGCTTTAATTATGTTCAATTTGTAACGACGAAAATACATCCTGCATATCAGATATTTACATTACAGTTCATAACAGTAGCAAAATTACAGTTAAGAAGTAGCAACGGAAATCATTTTATGGTTGGGGGTCACCACCACATGAGGAGCTGTATTAAAGGGTTGCGGCATCAGGAAGGTTGAGAACCACTGGTCTAGAGAAAGACAAAGTTGTGTCACACCACAGAGCACCCTTGAACGTGGAGGTGATGTCAAGAATGGAGCAGAAGCCCTGGCCAGTTTGGCTCAGTAGATAGAGCATCGGTCTGGGGTCTGAAGGGTCCCAGGTTCAATTCCAGTCAAGGCCACATGTCCAGGTTGTGGGCTCCATCCCCAGTGTGGGGTGTGCAGGAGGCAGCTGACCAAAGATTCCTTCTCATCATTGATGTTTCTATTTTTCTCTCTTCCTTTCTGAAATCAATAAAAATATAAAAACAAAAAACAAAGAAGAATGGGACAGAAGAATGTTCTCCATAGTACCCATATTCCTATCTGCTTTACCTTCAAATGTCTAGTGTCTGTTGCCTGCCTTCCCCACTAAAATGTAAGCTCCATGAGGGCAGGATCACTGTCTGTGTCTCTCTACTCTTCCTCAACTCCAGGGCTAACACCCAAGTTAGCCACCATCATCTTCATGTAGGCCCTAGTAATTCTCAAATATATATCTCTGTATATAAAAGCCCGCAGCTAGAATAAGTGGTCACTATGACAGTGCACTGCGGTGGCCAACAAGCCCAATTGGGCCTGGTCAGCCCCGCCCAACCTCCTATGGCCCCTCCCCCAGGCAGGCTCCACCCCCAATTGGCCCCCCCTACCCCAGTTGGGGGCTGGGCTGGCCAGCCAAACTGCCCATGTCTCCTCTCCACCCCGCCAACCCCATCCCCAATTGGCCCCCATAGGAGCATGCCACCTGGACCCTACCTGTGCATGAATTCATGCACCAGGCCTCTAGTGTATAGATAATTATTATTATTGATTTCAGAGAGGAAAGGAGGAGAGAGAGAGAAACATGAATGATGAAGGAGCATCATTGATAGGCTCCCTCCTGCATGCTCCACATTGAGGATCAAGCTCACAACCTGGGCATGTGCCCTTGCCTGGAATTGAACCTGGGAGCTGGCTTGGCCTTCCCTGGACAACCCACAAGTCCAGGGCATCCGTCACCCTCGGGGCAGCTCTTAACTCCAGTGGGATGAGTTTTCCCAGGAGGGTTCCACACAGTCCCTCCGAGGGCCCTGTGACCCAGGGCTCAGCTGCCCATGTCTGTGACCTGCTCATTCGGTGTTCTTAGGGGCCTTCCCCTTTCACTGATCCTGCACCCTCATTCCTGCTTCCTGGAGACCCTCCTGAATGAATGTCTCGCATCCTTGTATCGGCTTCGGACATGGCTTTGGGGGACCAGAGGGTGTCGGCTCTCTGATTCCTCGTGTGACTGGTGAATCTGCCACCCGGTCATCTTCTACTTCAAGTTGGAGACCCCCATATCTCTTGGGGAAGGTCAGCCTTTTCCCTTGTCAATCCTGGGGTGTAACCACAGCCAGCTGACCTGCTGACGTGCATCCTTATTGTATTGATGAACTAAGGCCCCCTGCTCAGCAGTGCGTTGTCATAGTGACCAGTCATTCTGGTCATTCCGCCGTTCAGTCTCTGGGCTTTTATATATATAGATATATTGATTCATGCCATCAGCCAAGATCTCGGGAATGAAAAGTCAATGAATTGACAGCTAAATAGCCTGTGTAGATCACAGGTGACAATAACCAACCCCTTGCCCTGGCGGTGAGAGAAAACTCCCATCCTCGCCAAAAACAGCACGTAGATCCTTAGCCACTGTGTAGATCCTTTGTAGTGACCGAGCTGTATCAGTTGGAGAACTTGCAGGCATTTTAATTGTAAGCTTTTCGGCTGTTAAGTTCCTTCTTAAAATGGTCTTTATTGACGCTTACTAGGAAGCAGGCACGGAGCAAAGCACTTCACATAGATTATTTCCTCTAATCTCGGTAATAACTATTTCAGTCTCCGAAGTGGAAACAGATTTTAATAAGTTAATCCTATGTCTAAGGTTTCACAGCTAATAACTGGCAGAGCTGGGTTTCGTCTACCTTCCTGCAAATCCTCTGCTCCTTAGCATTTGTCTTTGCTCTTTAACCAATCAAGTGTGAAAGTATAATGCCTGATAGAGATTCTGGTATTTCTCTCTCTCTCTCTCTCTCTCTCTCTCTCTCTCTCTCTCTCTCTCTCACACACACACACACACACACACACACACACACGTACGTTTTAAAGCTAGCGAATGTTGGGACTGCACTTTTTAGTAGCTTACTCAAGGGGAACTACAGGTATTTCTTTTAAAAGGTGTAGTATTGCCAAAGCCGGTTTGGCTCAGTGGATAAAGCATCGGCCTGAGGACTGAAAGGTCCCTGGTTCGATTCCGGTCAAGGGCATGTACCTTGGTTGCGGGCACATCCCCAGTAGGGGGTGTGCAGGGGCAGCTGATCAATGTTTCTCTCTCATTGATGTTTCTAACTCTCTATCCCTCTCCCTTCCTCTGTAAAATAATTAATAAAATATTTTAATAAGATAAAAGTATTGCCCAGCTGGTATTGCTCAATAGTTGAGCATCGACCTATGAACCAGGAGGTCACAGTTCAATTCCCAGTCAGGGTACATATCCGGGTTTTCGGTTTGATCTCCAGTGTGGGGCGTGCAAGAGGCAGCTGATCAATGATTCTCTCTCATCATTGATGTTTCTTTCTCTCTCCCTTTCCCTTCCCCTCTGAAACCAATAAAAATATACTTAAAAAATAAAAGGTGAAATTTATTCTTGAACTGAAAGAGAAATTTTGATGATCCCATTAATTTTGACAAATAAATACACAGTTAATGGAAACAGCTAGAATTCTATTTTAAAACCTACTAACAATGTCAAGTGCTTTTTCTTATATTAATTCCACCTTAGCTCCCTGGACTCACATTTCAAACCATGTGTCATTTATCTCAGAGCATCGTGAAAAGAAACATGAAAAGATGTTCTTTTTTTTTTACAGAGAGGAGGGAGGGGGATAGAGACTTAGAAACATCGGTCAGCTGCCTCCTGCACATTCCCCACTGGGGATGTGCCCGAAACCAAGGTACATGCCCTTGACTAGAATCGAACCTGGGACCCTTGAGTCCACAGGCTGATACTCCATCTACTGAGCCAAACCAGTTAGAAAGGTGTTCTTTTTAATATATATATTTTTTTCTTTTTTTTTTAATTGATCTCAGAGAGGAAGGGAGAGGGACAGAGAGACAGAAACATCAATGATGGGAGAGAATCTTCGATCTGCTGCCTCCTACATGCCCCCACACACACACACACTAGGGATCGAGTCTGCAACCCTGGCATGTGCCCTTCACTAGAATCGAACCCGGGATTACTCAGTCAGCAGGCCAATGTTCTACCCACTGAGCCAAACCAGGTAGGGCCGTGAAACGATTGTTGCTGTCTTGTATCTGTACAGTCAGCCTTCCCCCCTGGTTATTAGGCATCAGAAATAGTGCCACAGCCGAGACTGGTTTGGCTCAGTGGATAGAGCGTCGGCGTGCAGACTTAAAGGTCCCAGGTTCGATTCCGGTCGGGGGCATGTACCTTGCTTGTGGGCACATCTCCACAGTGGGGCGTGCAAGAGGCAGCTGATCGATGTCTCTCTCTCATCGATGTTTCTGACTTTCTATCCCTCTCCCTTCCTCTCTGTGAAAAATCAATAAAATATATTTTTTAAAAAAGAAAAAGAAAAGAAATAGTGCCACAGCCTCTGGGGCTCCGCTCTCTCAGAGGCGGGCTGCTGGCGTCCCTGGGACGTGGCCGAAGGCGGATGTTAATGGGATCTGCCCACTCCTCAAGCTGCCTGAGAAGCAGGCACAGAGCGAGGGCCGCTGTCCCGTGGAAAGGAGCCCTGCCCGGATGCTGATTCCACCTGCCCCCGGAGAGAAGCAGCTGTTGGTTGGTAGGGGAAGTAAAATGATAGGTCACAGAAACGAGCCAGTTATTCCAACGCCGATTTCTAGAAGCTTCTTGTACGGGGACACAGAAAGCAGGCGCCCAGTCGCTGCAGGGACGGTCCAGCTTTCCCGGCCATGTGGGAGGAGGCGGGCAGGCCCATGTTGTGGGCATTCATTACCCAGACCTGAGCGTGCCCCCAGGACCCTCCTCTATTTTTACTCCCGGCACAAACTCATCACTGACGCGGTTATTTGGTAAAAAACAATAATAAACGTGGTCTTCCCTGGCTCCCAGGGAATGCTCTTCCCTCCTCCGCTGGTCTTTCCGGCACTTCCCGCTGCCTCCTTCGCCTGCCCCACTTTCTCTGCCCGCCAGGAGGGAGTGGATGCTTCCCGGACCTGGCTTTGACCCGATTCTCTTCCCTCGAAAAACCTCTCTTGTGGATCTTAGCACTTCTAAGGCTTCCAAAAGGGGGGATTTTTTTATAAGAGTGTGTGTGAAACAGAAAGAATAAGAAACAGGCCGAAACTGGTTTGGCTCAGTGGATAGAGCGTCGGTCTGCGGACTGAAAGGTCCCAGGTTTGATTCTGGTCAAGGGCATGTACCGTGGTTATGGGCACATCCCCAGCAGGGGGCGTGCAGGAGGCAGCTGATGGATGTCTCTCTCTTATCGATGTTTCTAACTCTCTATCTCTCTCCCTTCTTCTCTGTTAAAAAATCAATATATATTTTTTTAAAAAGAAAAGAAAGAACAAGAAACAGATGATGTTTTATCCACTAGACGAGCACATAACCCTTTCTGTGCCGGAGACCCCTTTGTCAGTCTGAGGAAACGGTGGCCCCTTCCTTGGAGCATGGTCTTTAAATTAAAAATACACAGGTTTGCAAAGGAAACCAGGCATAGAGAAATAAAGTTAT
This sequence comes from Lasiurus borealis, assembly GCA_004026805.1. Lineage (NCBI taxonomy): Eukaryota > Metazoa > Chordata > Mammalia > Chiroptera > Vespertilionidae > Lasiurus > Lasiurus borealis. The sequence continues at coordinate 24,825 of PVJN01019917.1, forward strand.
CAAGTATCTCAAAAAAAAAAACAGAAATGTGGCATGTCCAGCAATAACTTCTGAAATAACAAGATCTGATGCCCGGACTCAAACCCGGGACCCTGGAGTCCACAGGATGATGCTCTTCTTAACTGAGCCTAACCAGCTGAGGCTGCAAATATTTTTTTAAAAAATATATTTTATTGATTTTTTTACAGAGAGGAAGGGAGAGGGATAGAGAGTCAGAAACATCGATGTGAGAGAGAGACATCGATCAGCCGCCTCCTGCACGCCCCCTACTGGGGATGTGCCCGCAACCAGGATACATGCCCTTGACCGGAATCAAACCTGGGACCTTTCAGTCCACAGGCCAATGCTCTATCCAGTGAGCCAAACCGGTTTTGGCTACAAACATATTTTTAAAAAGAAATATATTATCAGGGGAAGATGCTGGAGCAGGGAGCTCTGAATTCTTTCTTTCAAGGCTAGTTGGAAACTGGACATGAGGGACATATACCATGATTTGATGAAGCGCCATTACTAACTGGGACACAGTAGATTGACAGAGGGGAAATGCTCAGACGTCTTTGGTGGAAACTGGAAATGAGGAGGAACACACACATTCAGGCAGAGTAAAGAGGGTTTTTTGGGTGTCTCTGCACGCGTGGGTAACGATCTGCGGCTTCCCCTTTGACAAGGTTCTGTTCGTTTTTCCAAATCTTCCCCAAGGATCGCCCTGGTGGAGAACATCCCGGAAGGCCTCAACTATTCGGAAAACGCACCCTTCCACCTGTCGCTCTTCCAGGGCTGGATGAACTTACTCACCATGGCCCAGAAGTCTGTGGACATCGTGTCCTCCCACTGGGACCTCAACCACAGTCACCCATCAGCGTGTCAGGTAAGCGGCATCCGCAGGGCGTGATTGTACTGAGGGTGCACTCTACACGCCTTAGAGCCCTGGCCTCCGCTTCTCAAGTGCAAGCTCGTGTGTTTACGCTACTGCCCCCTGGAGTCCATGGACAGTACTGCATTTGTGTGTATGCGCTGTGTTCATCTCATGATGCTCAGCTCCTGCTAGAATGCCTGGCTTTCCAGGGCAAAATCATGTTTCGTGTTTGCATGCCAGAGGCTCTCTCTGCAGAGTGGTTGGATCGGGCAACTTCAGGGGCACCGTTGACATCACGGTGCCTGCTGCTGGCACGCCCCAGAATTCATGTTCGCACAACAGGCATGTTTACAGTCCTGATTCTGTAACTGCTTGCCGGGGCGTTTGGTTGGTGAATTGGTGTCCTAATTTGTCTGCAGGATCCAGGGCCAACTTTTTTTTTTTAATATATTTTTATTGATTCTTTACAGAGAGGAAGGGAGAGGGATAGAGAGTTAGAAACATCGATGAGAGAGAGATATTGATTAGCTGCCTCCTGCATGCCCCCCACTGGGAATGTGCCCGCAACCAAGATACATGCCCTTGATCAGAATCGAACCTGAGAATCAGTCCCCAGGCCAATGCTCTCTCCACCGGGCCAAACCGGTTTCAGCAAGGGCCAACTTTTTAAAATAGCTCTCTGCAGGCCACCACGTTTACCATTTCTAAAAGAGAAGGTACTGCCCTCGCTGGTTTGGCTCAGTGGATAGAGCATCGGCCTGCAGACGTAGGGGTCCCAGGTTGGATTCCAGTCAAGGGCACATAGTCCAGGTTGCAGGCTTGATCTCCAGTAGGGGGTGTGCAGGAGGTGGCCCATCAATGAGTCTCTTTCATCATCAATGTTTCTCTCTCTCTCTCTCTCTCTCTCTCTCTCTCTCTTTCTCTCTCTCCCTCTCCCTTCCTCTCTGAAATCAATAAGAATATATTTTTTAAAATAAAAAATGAGCCGAAAGTGGTTTGGCTCAGTGGGTAGAGCATCAGCCTGTGGACTGAAAGATCCTAGATTCAATTCCGGTCAAGGGCATGTACCTTGGTTTCGGGCACATCCCCAATAGGAGGCATGCAGGAGGCAGCTGATCAGTGTCTCTCTCTCATCAGTGTTTCTAACTCTGTCCCTCTCCCTTCCTCTCTGTAAAAAAATCAATAAAATATATATTTTTTAAAAAATAAAAAATGAAGTAAATAAAAAATAAAATACTATTAAATAAGAAGGTACTGGCTGAAAGCCTATTTGATTTAAATCTTACCTAATTAGAAGGACTCGGGCTGTGATACTTTTTAGAGGAGGATGTGGGGGATCCATTGGGCAGGCAAGATTGAGAATCACCACCTTAAGCCACTCCAGGCTAACAAACGTCGCTTGCTTTCTATAGATTTCAAGACAAGGGCCAGGTGGGTCCCCTCCCCCATCCAGGTTGTCAACCTGATTTTGCCTGTTTCAGCTTAAACCCCTTCATTCCTGCCGTCCTCTGGGTGATGATGTGAAAGGGTGGCGATTGACTTTGAATGTGACACCTGTGCCTGGACGCTGGGGCCGGCGTCCTGTTAATTCTTGCAGCTTTACCGTCGGGCTTGTGGCCAGGAGGAGAGGGGGCTGCTTGTGGATTTGAAACAGGTTTCCCTTCTCCAGCCTTCTCATCTCCAGGCCAAATATTATTTCAGGAAAACTGGTGCAGTGTCAGCGTGAAAGTTACATAAGCTAATGGAAAAAGTGTCCCTCTTCTTTCAAAATAGCATAGTTAGCCCTAGCGGGCTTGGCTCGCTGGATAGAGCCTAGGCCTGTGGCCTGAAGGTTCCCAATTCCAGTCAGGGTACGTACCCCAGGTTATGGGCTCGATCCCTAGTAGCGAGTGTGCAGGAGGCAGCCAATCAATAATTCTCTCTCATCATTGATGTGTCTATCTCCCTCCCTCTCCCTTCCTCTCTGAAATCAATAAAAATAAATTTTTTAAATAAATTAAGTTAAGCCCTGGCCAGTTTGGCTCAGTGGATGCAGCGTCGGCTGCAGGGTCCCAGGTTCGATTCCAGTCAAGGGCATGTACCTGGGTTGCGGGCACATCCCCTCTAGGAGGTGTGCAGGAGGCAGCTGATCGATGTTTCTTCCCATTGATGATTCAACTCTCTATCCCTCTCCCTTCCTCTCTGTAAAACATCAATAAAATATATTTTTAAATTAGTTAATTAATTAAGTTAAGAAATAGCATCTCTCCCCAAACTCCACACTCAGCAAATGCTTATCCATCAGCATTCTCCCGTTGGAAACCTGGCTGCGACAGCCTTTTGAATGTGCCTTTATTGAACAAGTAGGTATAAGGTGCTGAGCTATTGCTGGGGACACAACACCCAGTAAGCATGGTGCCCCCCCCTGTCAGCACAGGGTAGTGGGGGAAGCACAGAAAGCAGTTGGTGGGAAGACAGCAGGGGTGGTGAGGGGAGGGGGTCGTGACCTGCAGGCTGGGGGCGGGGCCTCTGGCTTGGCCTCTCCACTGAGCTCTCTGTTCCTGTGAACTCCTGTCCCCCGCCCTCAGGGCTGTTCTTTCTGGCTCCGTGGCGGCTGCCGCTCCACGCTCCCATCTCCCCATCTGTTGAGCAATCCTAATTATGCTCTTGCTCGATTCCCAGTATATTTCCAAGGGAAATCATCCTTCTGCTCTAAACTCATAAGCACTATGATTAGCAGGAGTTTAACCTCTTTAACTTTTTTTTTTTTAAATCCAATCACACGGACATGAATAAATCATGAAGCCAGACTGTCTTCCCAGTTATTTGGATTAAATAATGAGTTTTGTTTAAAGTTGTTTACTATCTGCTCGATTGGTTTCCCTCTGGATCTTCATCTCTGCGCTTTCCATTTCCCGGCGGTCTACTTATGGTTTTGCAACTTTCTTTTTAAAAAAGAATAGGCTGAGCCCTAGCCGGTTTGGCTCAGTGGATAGAGCATCAGCCTGTGGACTGAAGGGTCCAGGATTCGATTCTGGTTAAGGGCATGTACTTAAGTTGCAGGCCTCCTCCCTGGCCCTGGAGGCAACCAATCCGAGTGTCTCTCTCACAGCGATGTTTCTCTCTCTATCTCTCCCCCTTCCACTCTTTCTTAAAAAGCACTGGGGAAATATCCTGGGTGAGGATTAACAAAAATAAAAAGAAGAGATTGGATTTTTTCCTCTCATTATAATAGTACTACAGGCTCGGTGCATGAAGAGATTCGTGCAATAGGCCTCCCTGCCCTTGGTGTCCACCACCAGTTTTCCTCGGGCATCAGGGACCCAGGCCTTTGCTCCGGCCAGTTTGCCTTCTTCGTCTTTGCTGCAGACTCTGGATGGAGTCTGCCATCTTGTTTTCACTGCAGACTCCAGGGTCTACAGTCTTGTCTTCACTTCGGCTTTCTGCTTCTGTACATCCCTTCGCTCCCCTCCCCTCCCTTTCATAGCAGGCGTCCTGCCCGGCCTGGCCACACCGCACCTGGAGCAGCTGGGCGACAGCCATCTTTGGCCTTCTCATTTGCATACTCACTCTGATTGGCTGTGGGCATAGTGGAGGTACAGTCCATTTACATGTTTGTCTCTTATTAGGTAAGATTAGCTTCTTCCTATAGAACAGTGGTTCTAACCTTCCTAATGCCGCGGCCCTTTCATACCATCCCCCATGTTGTGGTGACCCCCATCCATAAAATTATTTTTGTTGCTACTTCATAACTGTAATTTTGCTATTGTTAATGAATCATAATGTAAATATCTGTGTTTTCTGATGGTCTTAGGCGACCCCTGTCAAAGGGTCATTCGACCCCCCAAATGGGTCACGACCCACAGGTTGAGAACCACTGCTATAGAAACTTTGGAAACTACAGAGAAATGGAAGAGAAAGTTATCCATCTGACCATCAACAAAAAATCTTATCTTATAAATAGGGAATATGCTAATTGACTGTCACCTGTCAAAGATGGTGGCGCCCAGATCTCTCAGCCTCTCCAGGGTGGCAGGTGTATGGCATGGCCGGCCCAACCCCAGGCGGGTTCAACCGCTCCACATGCCTGTCTCCTGAGTCCCCCGGTCCCCTCAGCCCACCAGCCACCCAGGGCCAGCCTGAGGCACAGGCTGAGGGGACAACCCCCCGCCCCATCCTCCAGTGCATGAATTTTCATGCTCCAGGCCTCTATTGTTTTAATTGTTTGACATTTTATGCAGTAGATCTTCCCCTGGAATGTGTCTCTTCTGTTTCCAGAATCTTTATTTAGCAGGTACATCAAACACAGCTCTGCAGAGAATTGCTCAGCACTCACATCTTCTCCCCTGAATCCTCCTTGATGGTGATTGGTATTACTTAGTGTTTGGTTAGTGCCCATGTTTGAATGTATTCCTCATAGGGGTTACACGAGGTAAATAGTCTCTCAGTCTGTAAATAACTCTATATATATTTATTTCATTCACCTCGTAAGTGAAATCCTGGCCTGGCTTTCAGTCTTCTTCCCCCATAATCTGAGTTAACTTAGTGTCACAGATGGTTGGCTCCACGCCACTCTGATCCAATTTCCTTGGTAGGTGAGTGCTTTGTTTTCGGCCACGAGTTTGTAAGAATTCCTTTTTCTCATTGAGTGGGGTCGTTCTACAGAATATGTCTATCCACATGCCTTGAGTCTCTCTCTCTTTTTTTTTTTTTTAATATGTAGGTCTTTCCTCAAGTTGGACCATTCTTCTTCTGTTATTTGCAAACTTATTCTTTTTGCCTCTTTTTCTCTTCCAATGCACCTGTCAGTCACCTGTTCTGTCTCTGTGATTTATCCACCTCCCTGAACCCCTATCCCTCTTATGTTTTCCTGCATGCTCCAGAGCTTTGGGGGTTCCATCCTCGGCTTCTCTCATTTCTAAGACTGATGGCAGAAATCACCACTCTTCCTCCACAAACCTCCATTCCCTCTTCTCAGTCTCCCAAGTCCTTTCTGTTTAACCACCATCAGCAGTCCGTTCTTACTGAAGTTGTCAGTTGGGGGTCAGTAAGACCAAAGCCTTCTTGCCGGTCTGGTGCCTGAAGGCATTTGAGTTTGTGGCTGAATAACAAAAATAGTGAGAAAAATCAGTCAAAGAAAACCAGTTCCCTTTTATGATCAGGAGAGGGGAACCCTAAAAACACACAAGGAAAAGTAAACAGGATGGTGTTGTAACCCCCTTACCTGAGATCAGGTACTGACTATGGGCCCAGATGCTTCCTGATACAAAAACTTTCTTTCAAATGTTTGTGCTTGTTATCAATACCACATGCTCTCACGCATTTGTGGAATATCATGAACAACATCAACTGATGAACAAAAGCAGATCCAGAGAACAAAAACAGAGACAGAGAAGCATCAATCAGACTGTCAAACCTCAGAGGGAAGGTGGGGAGGGTGGGGGTAAGAAGGAGAGATCAACCAAAGGACTTGCATGCATGCGTATAAGCCTAACCTGTGGACACAGACATTTGGGGGAGGGGAGGAGAGCATGAGTGGGGGCGTTTGAGGAAGTGAGTAATGGAGGGATAAGGACACATATGTAATAACTTAATAAAGAAATTTTTTTAATGCACCCCTTTGTGGACTGTGTGCACAGCCTTGTTGTAGTTAAGTCTTGATTGTTGTTGGCATCACTGGGGGGAATTAATCTCCAAGCCAATTGGGGGTTGTGCTCTGAGAACTTCTGTGCTGGACTCAACTTTAAAACTTGCAAGATTGCAACCGCCTCTGTGCTGGGCTTGGATGTGGCGGAGTCTCAGGGCTGAGCAGACAGCCTTGGCTTCCAATCAGTCCTGCCCTACACAGTGGCCCCTGGGTCTCAGTGTCCCTCAGTAATCGCTGCAGCCCTCTCTGTGCACACACATGTGCGCACGCACGCCTCCAGACCTCTACCTTTCCGGCTCCCCTGAGTTTCCATGCGCTCCAGGGACCCATATAAGTCTGGGTCCCCAGGGTCTCACCGAAACTGGGGTTCAGTGCAGTCAGTCCTGGATTTCAGTTGCAGTTGGGAGGTTCTGTTTTCCTCCCGCTAGAGAAAGCCTGGGGCACAATCAGCAGTCAGTCCTTTTTGCGCATGCCTCCAGACCTCTGCCTTTCACGGCTCCCCTAAGTTTCTGTGCACTTCTCCCTTTTCATAACAGTCCAGATTCCCCCAGTATGAGTCTAGCCCAGAACTGGGGTTCAGTGCAGTCAGAAGTGGGGTTCAGTACAGTCGGGAGTTTCCATTTCCCTCCAGCTAGAGCTTCCTAAGGCCTCAGCCCTTGCATACATTTCCTCATGTGGTGGTGACCCCCAACCATGAAATGTTGCTACTGTTATGCATCGTGATGTAAATATTTGCATTTTCCGATGGTCTTAGGTGACCCCTGTGAAAGGGTCGTTCGACCCCCAAAGAGGTCTCGACCCACAGGTTGAGAACTGCTATGCTAGAGGAAGATAGCCAAACCCTCTGCTGCCCGTCCTCTACACGAGTGTGTCTCTGTACCTCAGCTTTTTGCAGCTCCCCTGAGTCTCTGTGAGCCCCTCTCTTTCCTTCTAGTTGTAGAATTTCCACTCAGCCAGCTTCCTGTGGTTCTGGGTGATGTCCGTTCTGTCTTTTAGTTATAGTTTTGAAATCGTTGTGTGAGGCAGCAGTTTAGGTGTTCACCTATAAAATTTCATGCTTGTGAAACTGTTCCTGAAAAATCTTGTCTTGCTTTGTTTTTATTTTAGTTATTCTTAGGCTGTGTCAGTAATTACAGATTGTGAGGCAGGGCATTGATTGAAGTCAATAAAACACACTTTCAACAAGATGGGGAATTCAGGCAGATCCCCTGAGGAGTAGGCCTGCCTGATTGCCCCCAGCGGAGTTAACACTTACAGCGCTTACCTACCACCAACTCCTTTAATTCTCACCAAAGCCTTTTAAAGTAAATACAGATATCCACGTTTTGCTGAGCCCAGTGAGATTAAAGAGACAGTTTGTAAATTGGAAAACCAGCTGGAATGCAGGTCTCATTGGACCCAAACACAACTGTTTAATATTCTCTGCTGCCAGTCCATCTGTAGATAATGTCAGAGCTCATCAAAAGTAAAACAAGGGCCGAAACCGGTTTGGCTCAGTGGATAGAGCGTCGCCCTGCAGACTGGGGGGTCCCGGGTTCAATTGCAGTGGGGGGCATGTGCCTTGGTTGTGGGCCTCCCCAACCTCCAGTGGGGGTTGTACAGGCGGTGGCTGATTAATGTTTCCCTCTCATTGATGTTTCTGACATTCTGTCTCTCTCCCTTCCTCTCTGTAAAAAAAATCAATTTTATATATATATATATAAAAGTAAAACAAGGACAGCCCTAGCCTGTTTGGCTCCGTGGATCCAGCGTGGGCCTGTGAACCGAAAGGTCTCAGGTTCGATTCCAGTCAAGGGCAGTATCTTGATTGCAGGCTCGTGCAGGGGGCAACCAATCGACGTGTTTCTCTCACATTGATGTTTCTATCTTTCCCTCTCTTCCATTCTCTCCAAAAATCAATGGAAAAATATCCTCGGATCAAGATTTTTTTAAAAAAAAAAAAAAGGTTCTAAATATGCACTGTAGCACTGAAATTATTTATTGCAGTAATTGTTGGATCGCACAATACAGTACTCAGAAAATAAACATTTTAAAAAGGCTGTAATCTGTGTTCCCGGTACTGCTCTATATAATACTCCTCTGGTAGAATTTTCAAGAATACCAATTGCTGAAGTACTTTCCTCTCAAAATACGAATGAGTCGTTTTAATTTTGAATGCGTTATTTGTGCCTGTTTAAAGGAGCAGCCATGTGGTTCGCTGACCTTCTTTGTCTCTGATTGTTTTTCCTAGGGTCAGCGTCTTTTCGAAAAGTTGCTCCAACTGACTTCACAAAACATCGAAATCAAGCTAGTGAGTGATGTGACGGCTGATTCAAAGGTATTAGAAGCCTTGAAATTAAAGGGTAAGGCCAAGGTTGATACGCTCCTCTACCACCCGGTGTTCTGCTACGATACCTTTATTCTCACTTAATGTAACTCCTTTATAAGAAGTTCTTTCACTTTGTGGGCTTCTTATTTCTCCTTTGAAAAAAGGTCTGACTGAAGCCTGTAGATGAAAGAAGTAATTACTCAATACTGCTGGGACTTTTAACAGCGTTGTTGCTTATTAGTTTATGCAAAATAATCTAGTGGCCATTTAGTAATACAGTGGTACCTCGAGATACTAGTGCCCTAACATAGGAGATTTTTGAGATACGAGCCGTCGAGCAAGGGGTTTTTGCTTTGAAATACGAGCAACTTTTGAGATAGGAGTAATTGTGCAGATCAACCGGCTGCACACGACCCATCAGTTTAAGGCGACTCAGCATCTCATAGTTTCCCACGCCTCAAGGTTACGGAACGAATTAAACTCGTATCTCATACCACTGTAATTAACTAGAAAGGAGAATTGTTCCCTCTCTAATCACTTCCATGATGCTATTAAAAAAAAGAGAGAGGGTCGTTTCTGATCAGAACAGATACTGGAATTCTGTTTCTCTCTTGCTCTACATATGACAATTGTCCCCCTGCCTCTCAGAATTTAAAAGATTGGCAGGTGTACCGCCAAACAACTCTTCTGCTCCTCCCTCTCTTCCTAACTCATCTGCATTCTGTCCTCCCGGTGAATCAAACCCAAAGGGCAGAATGTTTAATTAAGTCTGGGAAACTTCCTGATATACAACTTTTTATTTTTGTTAATCCTCACTCGAGGATATTTTTTTCCCCACTGATTTTTTAAGAGAGTGGAAGGGAGGGGGAAGAGACAGAGAGCAAGAGAAACATCGATGTGAAAGAGACACATAATTGGTTGCCTCCCACATGCACCCTGACCAGGGCAGGGGATGGAGCCTGCAACCCAGGTACGTGCCCTTGACCAGAATCGAACCCGTAACCCTTCAGTCTGCAGACCGGCACTCTTTTCTTGAGAAAACCCAGCTAGGGCCTGATTCACACTTTTTTTATTTTATTTTTATAATGAACCTTTTTTAAAAATATATTTTTATTAATTTCAGAGACAGACACATTGATGATGAGAGAGAATCATTGATTAGCTGCCTCCTGCACGCCCCACACTGGGGATTGAACCAGCAACACAACCATGTACCCTGACCAGGAATTGAACTGTGACCTCCTGGTTCCTAGGTCTACGCTCAACCACTGAGCCACACTGGCCTGGCCTCACAGCTCATCTTAGTGCTGTTTAGACATGCTGGGTATTGTGCTTGTCATATCCCTACATATCATATTATATATTATTAATATCATATTTATATTGCTATAGGCACTATCGCCATGTGTACTATTTTTCTGTGCATGGGAAAATAAAGAAAACTGATGAGCTACGGCTGGGCCTAAAAAGCTTCACTCTGATAATACCTTTGGAAAAGCAGAAAACACCTACGTTAGCGGATTGACAGATACAATCCACATGGGTCAGAAATGCATTATTGCTTTCCCTGCTTAAGAAACATGGAATTGGTTCCCACGGTGGGAACTCTGTTTCTGACACGTTTCCGGAGATGGAGCCCCTTTGGCTCCCTCGGGGTGCCTGCATCTGCAGATGAGATTTCTCCCGGAGCGTGATGGCACGTCCTTTGGGTTTGGTGCACGTGAGGACAGAATGCAGAGGAGTTAGGAGGAGAGGGAGGAGCAGAAGAGATGGTTGGCTGTACACCTGCCAATCTGCTATTTGCCGTGGCTCATCCTCAATCGTGTCAACTCCACCAAACTTAAAACTAGGAAATACACCTGGCCGGTGTGGGTCTGTGGTTGAGTGTTGACCTACGAACCAGGAGGTCATGGTTCGATTCCCAGTCAGAGCACATGCCCAGATTGTGGGCTCTGTCCCCAGTAGGGGGCGTGCAGGGGACAGACAATCAGTGATTCTCTCTCAGCATGATGTTTCGATCTCCCTTCTTCTCTGAAATCAATAAAAATATTTTTTAAAAAAATAAAATAAAATAAAAACCAGGGAATACTAGAGCAAGTAACAGCCTTTCTGCAGAGTATATGGCCACTCTGGATAGGAAATAGCTCTTAATGATTTTATGGTCAAGGCACGGTTTACATTTCTGTCGTGAACTATGAATTAAAACTTCGTTCAGTCATTGCTTCTCACACACAAAAAAGCAGTGTTTGAATTGCAGCTTATGTATATATTACTATACCTTAGGCTCTCTTACTGTGTAATCAGCGTTCTTATAAAAATAAGAAAACAAATGATTTTTCTTTATAAAGGTGGAGCAGTAAACCGGACGTTAATTTCTCAGAGCCATATCCTAGGTACTGATCACAGACCTACCTGGCTTTTATTAAGACACATGTGTGCACACAGTATTATATACAGGTGTCCCTCAAAAATGTATACACATTTTAAAGCTGATGAGAGAGAGTCACTGATTGGCTGCCTCCCCCCACACGCCCCACACTGGGGATGAAGCCCTGCAATCCGGGCTTGTGTCCTGACCGGGAACTGAACCGGGACTTCCTGGTTCCTAGGTCAACGTTCAACCACAGAGCCATCTGGCCAGGCTGACCAAGGAATTCTTAAAGCTTCTACATGGAGCTCAGTTTTTCTGACTCACATTTTGTGTCTGAATCATGGATGCCCGTGTTTCCTGCCTGTGATGGTGCTCTGTGACTTTAAGAAACAGATTCTCTCCTATTGTCCTTTTCCATTCTGCTTTTTTTTTTTTTTTGAAACTTACCAGAAAATCTCAAAAGATTCCGACAGGGAGGGCCCTACGTGATTTGTTGACTGCGTACTGGAGACCTGTCATCACAGAGTCACCACGCGGACCATCTGGTGACACCTGTCACGCTGCCACCTGTGCACAGCAATCAGATGACACATCGGTGTCAGAGATGTGACGATGGGATGCTGGTGCTTCAGGGCATATGGAAATGAGGGTTGCTTTAAAATTCAGCAGTGGAGGAGAAAATTCAACTTAGAAACCCTGAACTC
>PVJN01019918.1:0-18078 GCA_004026805.1 Lasiurus borealis
GAGGCCTGAACACAAGTGAGTGCAGAGAGGACTGCAGCAATTGCTGAAGAACAGTGAGACTCAGGGGCCTCATAGGGCAGGGCTGATGGGAAGCCAAGGCTGTCTCCTCAGTCCTGAGACTCTGCTTCATCCAAGCCTAGCACAGAGGCTTATGCAATTTTTCAAGTCTTGTCTCATAAGGCTAACTCCAGCACAGAAGTTCTCCTGGAGTAGACACAGCTGATCCTCACAGCCAGTTGGCCTGGAGGTCAATTCCCCCTAGTGATACCAACAACAACAAGACTTAACTACAACAAGGCTGTACACACAGTCCACCAAGGAGTGCACCAGAGTGTCTACCTTAGGTAACTGGGGAGGCAAAGTTTCTGGGCCATTTAGGACAACTAGCACACAAAGCTACTCTACCAACTCAGGGAAGCAGCCAAAATGTGGAGACAAAGGAACAAATAAAAGAAGTGAAGGAAAACAAACAATTGAATATAGAGTTCAAAACCACAATTATATGTTTTTTCAAGAATTTCCTAGAAAAGGTCAATAAATTTAGTGAGACCATTGAGGATATAAAAAAGGACCAAAAAACACTCCACTGGAAAAGCAAAAAGAATCCAAAAATTTGAAGATAGTGTGAGGAGCCTCTGGGACAACTTCAAGCATACCAACATCAGAATTATGGGGGTGCCAGAAGAAGAGAGAGAGCAAGATACTGAAACCTACTGGAAGAAATAATGACTGAAAACTTCCCCCACCTGGTAAAAGAAATAGATTTACAAGTCCAGAAAGAGCGCAGAACCTCAAACAAATGGAATCCAAAGAGGACCACACCAAGACACATCATAATTAAAATGCCAAGAGCAAAAAATAAAGAATATTAAAAGCAGCAAGGGAGCACCCATACAATTGTCAGCTGATTTCTCAACAGAAACTAGGCGGGCAGGACAGGACTGGCAAGAAATATTTGAAATGATGAATAACAAGAACCTATAACCCAGAGTACTCTACCCAGCAAAGCTACTATTCAGAATTGAAGGTCAGATAAAGAGCTTCCCAGATAAGAAAAAGCTAAAGGAATTCATCAACACCAGACATATTATATGAAATGCTGAAAGGTACTCTTTAAGAAGAGGAAGAAGAAGAAAAAGGTAAAAGATAAAAAATCATGAACAACAAATATATATCTATCAACAAGTGAATCTAAAAATCAAGTGAATAAAAAAATCTGATGAACAGAATGAACTGGTGAATAAAATAGAATCAGGGGCATAGAAAAGGACTGGACTGCCAATTCTCAGGGGGAAAGGGATGTAAGGGGTGCGGGAAGAGACTGGATAAAAATCGTACACCTATGGATGAGGACAATGGGGTGGGGAGGGTAAGGGCAGAAGATGGGGTAGTAACCGGGTGGAGGGGAGCTATGGGGGGGGGAAACAATTGTAATAATTTGAACAATAAATATTTATTAAATTTAAAAAAATTAAATTAAAGCAAGCAAAAGGTGTCATGGAGAAGGGGCATGTAGCTCAATATGAGGGGGGGGGGAGGGCGTGTCAAAGAAGCAGGAAGAAATGACTCCTGAACTACCATGGGAATGGCACAATGAATTCATCTGAATCACTTAGCAAGGGACACTGACAGTATATGTGTTTGGAACAGAATGTTATAGGTTATGTGGCACTATAGAAAGCCAATGAATATTCCATGACTGTGCTGTTCCCTGAACACCTTCAGAGTGGGAACTATCAGACCACAACCCTTTCCTTCTTTTTCCTTTATTTTTTCAACTTCTAAAGCCCATTCACTTGTGAAGATTCCAACTATTCCTTTTATCCATACTGCCTTCCTTCTTTATTCCTACCCTCACTCCCTCCCCACTACTATCCCCTCTCTTTCTTCCTTCCTTCTTTTCTTTGGCTCTCCCCAACTCCAGCCCCACCCCACAACAAATAGGCCACAAGAGTTAGAGAAACTGGGAAAGTCTTCAAGCAGAATGTGAGACTTGAAGAATTTGGGAAATTTAAATGTAAAAGGAGAGTTCACTGAAAATGACACAAATGCCAACTATTGAGCCAATTGGCTAATATTTGTTGGAACCCTACCTACCTTGATTCCTTATACCTCTCAAGAACACTGAGATGCATCTGGCCCATGTGTTGAAATGAACAGGACATATTTGTGGGCAATGAATGGAATGCATATATGGGATAATGGGAAATAAAGTCTAATAATAAAAATGGGACATAATACAAAGGGCCCGGAAAGCAAACAAGGTGAGTTTAAACTTGATATGGTTGATACAAAGAGTCCTTTTAAGCTTTTGAGCAGGTGAGAGGAAAAAATAGGGGGAAAGATTTGAGAGAGGGAAGACTGTTATACAGACTAACACCAGGCCGTATGTGAGCCTAATTATGGTGATAAGGATCTCTAGGGTATGGCAGAAGCAATAGAAAGAAAGGATAGGGCTTGTGGATATAGAGAATCTTTACTTCTAGGATATCAATTTTTGCCTTAGGAAATACTTAGTTACAGCTTACAAAGCATAAAAGAAGTTGGGTGGGAATGGTAGACCACAGAGAGGAAGGGAAATGAAAAATGGCAGCAGACTGAGAATGAAGCTATTACTACTGTGATCTGCAGCTAATAAGTAGCCCAAACCTTAGATGTCTTCCAGTGAAGTTTAGGGCTCAACACCTATGAAATACTTTATGTATATGTGTGTGTACACACACACACACACACACACACACACACACACACACACACACACACGACTTCAGGGAGGAAGAGAGGGAAAAAGAGACATAAACATCAATGATGACAGAATCATTGATCAGCTGCCTCCTGCATGAGCCCACAACCCAGGCATGCAAGCCAACCAGGAATAGAAAATAGGTTTATGCTCAACCACTGAGCACACTGGCAGAAATGAAATATCTTTTAAAACTGCTGAGAACTGAGAATCATTGCTGTTTTTTTTTTCTATTATTTTTTTAATGTAATATATCTTTATTGTTCAGATTATTACATTTGTTTCTCTTTTGCCCCCCCATAGGTCCCCTCCACCTGCTCCCACCCCTCCTGCTACCTTAGCTCCCCCCACATTGTCCTCATCCGTAGATGTATGATTATTGTCCAGTCTCAACCTGTACCCCACTCACTCCTTTCCCAATTCTATTATATTCACCAGTTTATTCTGTTCATCAGATTTTTAATTCACTTTTTAGATTCACTTGTTGACACATATGTATTTGTTGTTCATGATTTTTATCTTTACTTTTTACTTCTTCCTCTTCCTACAGAGTACCTTTCAGCATTTCATATAATACTGGTTTGGTGGTGATGAACTCCTTTAGCTTTTTCTTATCTGTGAAGCTCTTTATCTGACCTTCAACTCTGAATGATAACTTTGCTGGGTAGAGTATTCTTGGTTGTAGGTTCTTGCTATTCATCACTTTGAATATTTCTTGCCACTCCCATCTAGCCTGCATTGTTTCTGTTGAGAAATCAGCTGAAAGTCGTATGGGTGCTCCCTTATAGATAATTAACTTTTCATCTTTCTGCTTTTAATATTCTGTCTTTGTCTCTTGCTCTTGGTATTTTAATTATGATGTGTCTTGGTGTGGTCCTCTTTGGATTTCTTTTATTTGGGGTTCTGTGTGCTTCCTGGACTTGTAAATCTATTTCTTTCACCAGATGTGGGAAGTTTTCTGTCATTATTTCTTCAAATAGGTTTTCAGTATCTTGCTTTCTCTCTTCTTCTGGCATCCCCACAATTCTCATGTTGGTAAGCTTGAAGTTGTCCCAGAGGCTCCTTACACTATCTTCACATTTTTGGATTCTTTTTTCTTTTCCAGTTGAGTGTTTTCTGCTTCTTTGCATTTCAAATTGTTGACTTGATTCTTTCCATTCTCTAGTCTGCTGTTAAGTCTCTGTATAATATTTTTTATTTCAGTTCGTGTATATTTAATTTCTAGTTGGTCCCTTTTCATCTTCTCTTGGGTCTCGTGAAATATATCCATCTTTTCTAGGAAATTCTTGAAAAATCTTATAAGTGTTGTTTTGAACTCTATATCCAGTCATTTGTTTTCCTTCATTTCATTTGTTTGTGGTCTGTTCCTTTGTCTCCGCATTTTCACTATGCCGGGAGAACTTCTGTGCTGGAATCAGCCTTATGATGCAAGACTTGCAAAACTGCAAAAGCCTCTCTGTTCATCTTGGATGGGTGGGGTCCAGAGTGCCTTGGCTTCCAGTCAGCCCTGTCCTACTTGGCCCCTGGGTCTAAAGTGTCTCTGGTAATCAGTAATCACTGCGGCCCTTTCTGTGCGCACATGCAGGTGCCTCCAGACCTCTGCCTTTCTGGTTCCCTTGTACTCCGGGACCCATATGAGTCTGGATCCCCAGGATCTTACCCAAAACTGGGGTTCAATGAAGTTAGAAGTGGCTCAGTTGGAGGCTCTGTTTCCCGCCCACCAAAGAGAGCCAGTGGCACAATCAGTAGTCCATCCTCTCTGCACACATTGGTTTGAACGTCCCAGACTTCTGCCCTTTCGTGGCTCCCCTAAATTTCCATACACTCTTCCCTTTTCACAGTCCAGACTCCTCCCATATGAGTCTTGCCTGGATCTAGGATTCAATGCCCTAGGATAAGAGTTTCTGTGCAGTTGGGAGTTTCCATCTCCCTCCCACCAGAGGAAGCCAGCCAGGCACACTGCCGCCCGCTCTCTCCATGCACCATCTTCATATCTCTGCTTTTTTGCAGCTTCTCTGAGTCTCTGTGAGCCCCACTCTTTCCTTCTAGTTGTAGAATTTCCACTCAGCCAACTTTCCTGTGGTTCTGGATGATGTCCATTCTGTCTTTCAGTTGTATTTTTGAAATTGTTGTGCAAGGCAGCAGTTTAGGTGATTACCTATGCTGCCATCTTGGTTTCTCCCCTCCAAGAATCATTGTTTAGAGCAATGATTTTCAGTCTGTATGCTGCAAGAATTTTTAAAATATGCAATACCTGACTATTTAGTCAGGGACACTAACCTCTTTTCCCTTAGATTGTCAAATAAAAAAATGACAACTAACACAATAATAGCTGCCCAGTATTAATGAATTAAAATTATACCTGTTTTTTGTCAGTTCAGCAAAATATATATACATATTTGTTGGTATGCCACAAAATTTTAATAAATAGTTTATTTGTATGTGCCTTTGATGAAAAGGGTTGAAAATTGCTGGTTTAGAGGACAGTATTTATCAGATTGAGCAATTCCAAAACTAGAGATAGAGCAGGGGGCATTTTAGGAGGATGAACATGCAGAAAAGCTTGTTTGTCAAATCTCAGAGGGAAGCCAGGGTGGGTGAGTGAGTGGGAAGAGATTAACTGAAAAATTAATATGCATACTAGAGACCTGGTGCACAAAATTCGTGCACTAGGGGGAGTGTCCTTCAACCCAGCCTACTCCCTCTCCAACTGGGACCCCTTGAGGGATGTCCAACTGCCCGTTTAAGACCAATACAGGTAGGATCGGGCCTAAACAGGCAGTCGGACATCCCTCTCACAATCCAGGAATACTGGCTCCCAACTGCTCACCTGCCTGTCTTCCTGATTGCCTCTAACTACTTCTGCTTGCCAGCCTGATCACCCTCTAAGAACTCCCCTGCCAGCCTTATCGATACCTAACTGCTCCCCTGTCAGCCTTTTGCCCCTAACTGCCCTCCTCTGCCAGCCTAGTCACCCCTAACTGCCTCCACTACAGGCTTGATCATCCCCAACTGCCCTCCCTTGCAGGCCTAGTCCCTCACAAATGCCCTCCCCTGATAGCCTGATCTCCCACAATTGTCCTACCTTGCATGCCTGGTCCCTGCTAACTGCTCTTCCCTGCTGGCCATCTTGTGGTGGCCATCTGTGTCCACATAGGGTCAGGATCTTTTGACCACAAGAGGGCAGTCATCTTGTATGTTGGAGTGATGATCAATCTGTATATTACTCTTGTATTAGATAGGATAGAGGCCTGGTGCACAGGTGGGGGCCATATATTGACTGACCAGATTGGCTGAAAGACTCTATTAATATATTATGTACACAATTAATATTAATTAGCTAGTGAATTTTCTTGGGCCATTATGAATGTAAATTTGGTATAACCAAGCAGTCTTATTAAAAAAACTTCATCATAAATTGTCTGTAAGGTAGTGCCATCCAATAAAGTCACAAAATTTAATTTTAAAACAAGTGACAGCTTTGCAATTAAGGAGCAATGTCCTTACTTAGTTTATAGTTTAATAAATTTGAATACTTACGCAGAAACTGTTAGTACCAGTAAACAAGTGTCTTTAATAATAACAGCTATCATATAATGTGTTTTACTATAGATAGAGATTTTGTATTACTTACTTCAAAAATCACAACTTAGTAAACAAGTTTAAGGAGCTAAAATTTCCTACCTATGGTTAGATAACAAGCTAATGATAAAGAGAGAATTTAAACACAAATTGTTGGACTTTAACTCCAAAGGCAAACTTTTAATACTTGATTACTTCCCCTAAGAGGGTATAATACTATCCATTCATCAACTATGCTGGTGATGAGAGTTTAGTATAGTATAGATAGACGACTCTTATAGCAGTATAATATTGTTATTTCAAACAGAATGAATACATACAATCAACCAACATAAAATAATTGGGATTGGATTTAACCTTTTACATGAAACAACTAAAAACTGGAAAAAGAGATATGAAACAATGGTTTCATTGGACACCAGGTTATGAAAGCCAGTGATCCCTGATAAATAGGAAACAAGTGAGCCTTACAATTGGAAACATCAAGAAAACTATACCAAGGAACAACATAATCTAATTTCTTAAAACCCATGATAAAAAAAAAAATTTAAGAACAGTCACAGGGGAAAGGAACAATGCATACAAAAGAAAGAAGATAAAAATAATAACATTTCTTGATATAATGAAAACCAGAAGACAGTGGAAGAACATTTATAAAGTACTAGGGTGGGGGAGGAATCTTGACAACTTAGACTTCCATACCCAGAAAAAATATATTTCAAAAAATTAAAGTGAAATAAAGACTTTTCAATTTAAAAAAATTTAAGCACTTAATCATCAACAGAGCTGCATCACAAGAAATCATTTTTCTCTTTTAAAAAATTCATTGAATTTATTCGGATGATGGTAAATAAAATGATACAGGATTCAGGTGTATAATTCTATAATACATAATAAATATATATTTTTAAATACATTTCTTTATTGATTTCAGAGAGGAAGGTAGAAGGAGAGAGAGATAGAAACATCAATTATGAGAGAGAATCATTGATTGGCTGCCTCCTGCATGCACCACTGGGGATCGAGCCCACAACCCAGGCATGTGCCCTTGGCGGGAATCGAACCTGGAACTCTTCAGTCCGCAGGCCGACGCTCTATCCACTGAGCCAAGCCAGCTAGGGCCATAATAAATATTAAAGGAAGTTCTTCAGGCAGAAGAAAAATAATACCAAATGGAAAGCTTATATTTATACACTAGGAAAAAAGAGTACCAAATATGGTGACTACAGTGGGTAAATAGAAAATATTTATTTTCTTATCATTTAAATATCTTTAAAAGATAGTTCAACTTTTTTTATTTTCATTGATTTTTTTACAGAGTGGAAGAGAAAGGAATTGAGAGTTAGAAACAGCAATGAGAGAGAAACATTGATCAGCTGCCTCTTGCACATCCCCTACTGGGGATGTGTCCACAACCAAGATACATGCCCTTAACCAGAATTGAACCTGTGACCCTTCAGTCCACAGGCCGACACTTTATCTACTGAGCTAAACCAGTTAGGGCAAAGATAGTTCAACTTTTACCCCCATTTTTTGTTGTAGTAAAATACAACAGTTCAACCTTTAAAAACAAAAATAATTGTGCTTCTATAGAAGTAAAACATATGACTCAATACTAAGTTTCACAAAGGAGAAAGAGAAGTATACTGTATTAAGGTTCTTATACTATACTAGAGGTCCGGTGCATGAAATTCATGCCCTGTTGGGGGTGAAGGGAGGGGGAGGGTTTTACTTCAGCCCAGTCTGCTCCCTCTCCAATCTGGGACCCTTTGAAGGATGTCTGACTGCCTGTTTATGCCCGATCCAAGTAAGATTGGGCCTAAATGGGCAGTTATATATCACTCTCACAATCCAGGACTGCTGGATCCCAACTGCTCATCTGCCTCCCTTCCTGATTGCCCGTAACCACTTATGCCTGCCAGCCTGATCACTCCCTAACCACTCCCCTGCCAGGCTGATTGTTGCCTAACTGCTCCTCTGCTAGCCTGTTTGCCCCTAACTGCCCTCCCCTGTGGGCCTGATCACCCCTAACTACTTCCCTGCAGGCTTGATCATCCCCAACTGCCCTCCCTTGCAGGCCTAGTCCCTGCCAACTGCCCTCCCTTGCTGGCCTTCTTGTGGTGGTATCTTGTATCCACATGGGGATGACCCAAGCAGAGGCCCTGGTATCTGGGACTTATTTATCTTCTACAACTGAAACTTTGTAACCTGGAGTGGAGTCAAGCCTTCTGCTCACACAGCCATTGAAACTTTGTTGCCTTAAGCAGAGGCCTGGGCTGGCCAGGGTGTGTGGAAAGCTTGGCTTCCTCCATCACTAGGGGCAACCCAAGCCTCTCTCCTGCTCTTTCTGTGCCATAGCCATCTTGGTAGTGTTAATTTGCATACTTGCTCTGATTGGCTGGTGGGCATGGCTGGTGGCCGTGGCTTGTGGGTGTAGCAGAGGTATGGTCAATTTGAATATTACTTTTTTATTAGATAGGATGTGAGATGATATAATGTTACTTCAGGGTAGGTTGGGATAAGCTAAAGCTGTATACTCGAAATTCTAAAGCCACTAATAAAATAACATAATAAATAATTATAATAAACCAATGAAGGTATAAAATAATAAAATTACTAAATTAATCCAAAAGAAAGCAGAAAGGGGAAACAAAGGACACATGGAATAAACAGACATGAACAAAATGGTAGATTTAAATTCAGTTATATAAATAATCACATTAAATGTAAATGGTCTAAAGAGGTAATATGCAAATTAACCCTCATGCCCTCACAAGATGGCTGCCTATGACCAGGCCAGCAGGGGGGTTAGTGAGGGACGACAAAATGACTGAACAAGCAGCTACATGGGGTGACCAGGCTGGCAGGAGGGTTAGTGAGGGATGACCAAATGACTGAACAGCAGTCTGCATGGGATAGCCAGGCCAGCAGGTGGGGAGCAGTTGGAGGTGACTAGGCCAACAGGGGAAGCAGTAAGGGCTGACCAGGCCAGCAGGGAGGGCAGTTAGGAGTGATCAGGCTGGCAGGCAGATGAATGATTAGGAGTCAGTGGTCCAGGATTGTAAGAGGTTTAGATCCGAGGGTTCCCAGATTGGAGAGGGTGCAGGTTGGGCTGAGAGAATCTCTTCCCCTGTGCACAAATTTTGTGCACCAGGTCTCTAGTCAATAATAATTGGCAGAAATTGGCAGATTGGATAGAAAAGCAAGACTCAACTACAAACTTCCTCCAAGAAGCTGACTTTATATATATAAATACAAGTAAGTTAAAGGTAAAATAATAAAAAAAGATATACTAGCACTAACAAAATAAAGTTAAAATGGTTCTTTTAATATCAAATAAAGTATATTTTAAGGCAAAGAATATTACTAGAATTAATAAGAAAGAGATCTGTTCATCAAGAGGATATAACAATTTTTATAATTTTTAATGTACATTTTTATTGATTTCAGAAAGGAAGGGAGAGGAAGAGAGAGAGAGAAACATTAATGATGACAGAGAATCATTGATTGGCTGCCTCCTGCATGCCCCACACTGAGGAATGAGCCTGAAACCTGTGCATATGTCCTTGACTAGAATTGAACCCAGAACCCTTCAGTCCATAGGCCAATGTTTTATCCACTGAGCCAAACCAGCTAGGGCAGTGGTCAGCAAACTGCAGCTCATGAGCCACATGTGGCTCTTTGGCCCCTTGAGTGTGGCTCTTTCACAAAATACCATGGCCTGGGTGAGTCTATTTTGAAGAAGTGGCATTAGAAGAAATGTAAGTTTAAAAAATTTGGCTCTCAAAAGAAATTTCAATCGTTGTACTGTTGATATTTGGCTCTGTTGACTAATGAGTTTGCCAACCATTGAGCTAGGGCAACAATTTATATACCTAACAAGAGAGATTCAAATACAGTACGTGAAACAAAAACTGATAGACTTGCAAGGAGAAAGAACCAAATGCACAATTACATTGACTGGCCAGGTTATTATAATCTCTAAATGCATAATAATCTGACCACTCACTGTATATCTTACATAATAAAAGGCTAATATGCAAATTTTCCCCTCAATCAGTAGTACGACCAGCAGGCAGGCCAGCCAAACACCCATGTCCCATGCCCCTGGCCAGGCTGGCTGGACCCCACCCATGCATGAATTCATACACCAGGCCTCTAATATATCCTATCTAATAAAAGAGTAATATGCAAATTGACCATCACTCCAACCCACAAGATGGCTGCCCCCCCGGTGGACAAAGATGGTTGCCACAAGATGGCTAGCATGGGAAAGCAATTGAGAGGGACCAGGCCTGCAAGGGAGGGCAGTTGGGGGCAATCAAGCCTGCAGGAGAGGGCAGTTAGGAGTAACCAGGCTGGTAGAGGAGGGAAGTTGAGAGCAACCGGGCCTGTAGGGAAGGGCAGTTGGGGTGGGGACCAAGGCCTGCAGGGGAGAGCAGTTGGGGATGACCAGGCCTGCAGGGGAGGGAAGTTAGGGGTGACCAGGCCTACCGGGGAGAGCAGTTGGAACAAACAGGCTGGTAGGGGATCAATTAGACATCAATCAGGCTGGCAGGGGAGTGGTTAAGGGGTAATCAGGCTGGCAGGCAGAAGTGATTAGGGGCAATCAGGAAGGCAATCTGGGACCTCTCTTGGGATGTCCAACTGCCCTCAAGGGGTCTCAGATTGGAGAGGATACAAGCTGGGTGAATGGCCAGATTATTATGTATTCAGAGATCATACTAATCTGGCTACTAGTGTATAGTAAGAGATTTTATCATCCCTATCTTAATAATCAATAGAACAAACAGGAAAAAAAGTCAGTAAGGATATGGAATACTTGAGCAACACTACCAACTGGTATTTGATCTAATTGGTATTTATAGACTTATCCACCCAGCAACAACAGAGTGAATTCTCTCTTTTTTAAGATTTTAAAAAATTTAATATACTTTATTTTTCAGAGCACTATTAGGTTTATAAATATCTTGAACAGAAAATACAGAGATTTTTCATGAATGTGTCTGTGTTTTATCTGAGATTGAAGTTCAAGAATCATACACAAAGAAATGTCTTTTACATCTTTGCCTAATGCTTTCAGCAGTGAATATTACATAAGAAACTACTAAACTAGGTGACAAGAATGTGAAACTGCATTGTGCTTCATTTTTCATTATAATGATTCTAGAGGCCTGGTTCATGAAATTCAGGCATGGAGGAGAAGGGGGTGTCCTTCAGCCTGGCCTGCACCCTCTTGCAATCCAGGAGAACTCAGGGGATGTCTGATGTGGGAAGTGGGCTAAGCCGGCAGTTGGACTTCCTTAGTGCTGCCATGGAGGCAGGAGAGGCTCCTGCCACTGTGGCTGCACTTGCCAGCCATAAGCCCGGCTGAGGGCTTCTGGTTGAGCAGTGCTCCCACTGTGGAGCATACTCACTACCAGGGGCAGTTCCTGCACTGAGCATCTGCCCTCTGATGTTCAGTGCATGTCATCTCTGGTGGTCAGTGTGCGGCATAGTGACTGGTCGTTCTGCAGTTCAGTCAATTTGCATATTAGCTTTTTATTCTATAGGATAAAGAATGGTTTTTATCTGGCATATTTTGGAGTTTACTCTTCGTTACATGGACCTTGAAAGATTTTTATTTTTAGCACAATCAAAGGATGGATAGACATGCCCTGGCCAGTTTGATTCAGTGGATAGATTGGTTGGCCTGTGGACTGAAGAGTCCCGGGTTTGATTCCAGTCAAAGGCACACACTTTGGTTTCAGGCTGGATCCCACAAGTGTAGGAGGCAACTAATCAATGTGTCTTTCTCACATCGATGTTTCTCTTTCTGTCTCTCCTTCCTTCCACTCTCCTTAAAAAGCAATGGAAAAATATCCTTGAGTGAGGATTAACAATAAATAAATAAATAAATAAGTCTATACTAATAAAAGAGTAATATGCTAATTCAATTAGATAGACCAGATGTCTTCTGGACATCATTCAGGATGTCCTTCCTGACAAAGCAAGGGACGTGGCTGGCCTTCAAACCACCCGTGGCCCCTTACCCAAGCTGGCCCTGCCCCCCAGTGGGGACCCCCACCCTGATTGGGGGCAGGGCTATCCTGCAAACCCCGCAGCCTCTCACCCCAACTGGCCCCATCCCCCAGTGGGGACCTCCCACCTCGATCTGGGACCCCCTTCAGGTCAGGCCAGCCAGCCCCCACCTATGCACCAGGCCTCTCTCCTACAGTATATAATAAAAAGGTAATAGGCAAATTGACCTTAATGGCCAAACGGCCAGAATGACCACTGAACCAATCACTATGAGGCACACTGACCACCTCTTGTATTCCTTCCCCAGCTGGCAGCCTCCGATCGCCTGATGGCCCCCTCTAGCGGGGGTGGGGCCAGCGAGGGGGCATGAACAGCCGACCTCTTGGTCCCTTCCCACAGCTCTCAGGTACTGATCACCCAGAGCTGGGGCCAACTGCAGGCAGCTGGGGAAGATGGCCCTGATTGCAGGCCAGGCCTAGAGACCATACCCACACACGAATTTCATGCTCTGGGACTCTAGTAAATAAACAAAAAGACAACTAAAATACAACTCCCACAACAAGGCCCACACCAAACCAGCGTTCTTATCCTGAGACATCTTCCTTTTAGTAACAACAAAGATGCTGAAAGACAGGTCTCTAGAATGTAAGACAGATAGAGTATTAATCAAAGGGGCAGCTTGTTGGAACAAGTAATTGACCTCAAGTAACTGAACACTCTTGTTTTTAAAACTGTAGAAATTCTTTACTTGAGGTTTGTAAAAAATTAAAAGCCCCATAAGTAGTTCTAATTCATGGCATCTTTGTCATCTGGATTCTGCTTTTAGCAAACACTGACAGTCGTTAAAAATTAATTTTTATTAAATCTATTTTTCAACCTTGGCCATAAAGGGTCTTATTTTTCAGAACTCATTGTCCCATTCTTGCAGTCTCCTGTATTTATTTCACAAAAACAAAGAACACATATTTTTTTCTAGTTGCACAGAAAATAGTTGCCATGATTAACAATATAATGGACAATAAAATAAGTCCCAATACATTTTAAAGGACTTAAGTCACACAAGATATATTCTTTGACCACAATGTAATTAAATTAAAAATAACAGAAAGATCTATAAATATTACCCAAATATTTGGAAGTTAAATAACATACTTCTAAATAAGCCACAAGTCAAAGAAGAAATCAAAAGATAAATTATAAAATATTTTGAATTGAATAAAATTTATGGATATCAATAAAGCACTACTTGGAAACTTCTAGTGCTAAATTCCTATGTTGGAAAAGGATAAAGTTCTCAAATCACCTTAAAGAACTAGGAAAAAAAGAACAAATGAAACTCAATGTAAGCAGATAAAATAATGAAATTGAGGAAAAGAGGAAATAATAAAGTTCAAAACAAATAGAGAAAAATAAATGAAAACAAAAGCTGATTTCTTAAAAAGATTTAAATTTGACAAACCTGTAGCCAGACTGATTAGAAAAAAAGAGGGAAGATATACATTACCAACCTAGTAATGAGAGAGAAAATCACTAGAGATTCTATAGATATTAAAAGAATAAAAAGGAAATATGAAAAACAGCTTTATGCCAATAAGTCAGTGATTTACATGAAATAGACAAATTCCTTGGAATACAAAAACTACCAAAGTTTACTAAAAAAAGCTCACACACACATACACACACACACACACACACACACTAGAGGCCCGGTGCACAAAATTCATGCGAGGTAGGGGGGAAGAAGGGGAATTCCTCAGCCCAGTCTGCACCCTCTCCAATCTGGGATCCCTCAAGGGATGTCTGACTGCCCATTTAGGCCCGATCCCAGTAAGATCGGGCCTAAATAGGCAGTCTGACAACCATCTCACAATCCGGTACTGCTGGCTCCCAACTGCTTGCCTGTCTGCCTTCCTGATTGCCTCTAACTGCTTCTGCCTGCCAGCCTGATCACCCTCTAACCACTCCCCTGACAATATGATCGATGCCTAACTGCTCCCCTGCCAGCCTGTTTGCCCCTAACCGCCCTCCCCTGCAGGCCTGGGACCCCCCCTCCAACTGTCCTTCCCTGCAGGCCCGGTCACCCCCAACTTTCATCCTCTGCCAGCCTGGTCACCCCTAACTGCCCTCCCTTGCAGGCTTGATCGCCCCCAACTGCCGTCCCTTGCAGGCCTGGTCCCTCACAAATGCCCTCCCCTCCTACTGACCATCTTGTGTCCACATGGGGGCAGGATCTTTGACCACATGGGGGCAGACATCTTGTGTGTTGGAGTGATGATCAATCTGCATATTACTCTTGTATTAGATAGTATAGAGGCCTGGTACGCAGATGGGGGCCAGCTGGTTTGTTGTGAAGGGTGTCCTGGATCAGAGTGGGGGTTCCCTTGGGCATGGGACGGTTTAGGTGAGGGGCCTGTGGTGGTTTGTAGGCTGGCCATGCCCCCTGGTGATCCAAGCAGAGGCCTTGGTATATGGGATTTATTTATCTTCTGTAGTTGGGGCTGCAGGACAGGGAAGTTGGGGGTGACCAGGCCAGCAGGGGATGGCAGTTGGGGGCGACCAAGCCTGCAGGGGAGGGAAGTTAGGGGCAATTGGGCTGGCAAGGGAGCAGTTAGGCATCAATCAGGCTGGAAGGGGATTAGTTAGGGCGTGATCAGGCTGGCAGGCAGAAGCGGGTAAGGGTAATCAGGAAGGTAGGCAGGTGAGCAATTGGGAGCCAGCAGTCCTGGATTGTGAGAGAGATGTCCGACTGCCTGTTTAGGCCCGATCCCATTGGCCTAAATGGGTAGTTGGGCATCCCTCAAAGGGTCCCAGATTGGAGAGGATGCAGGCTGGGCTGAGGGATACATCCCCTGTGCACAAATTTTGTGCATTGGGCCTCTAATACCATCTAATAAAAGAGTAATATGTAAATTAATCATCACTCCATTGCACCCACAAGCCACTCCCACCAGTCAATTAGTAATGAGTATGCAAATTAACCCAACCAGGATAGCTGCAGCCACAGAGAGAGCAGGAGGAAGGCTTGGGTTTCCCCAGTGATGGAGGAAGCCAAACTTTCTGTACACCCTAGCTGGCCCAGGCCTCCACTCCAGACTACAAAGTTTCAATTATAGAAGATAAATAAATCCCAACAAAAATGGCAGCAACCGCAGAGACCAGTTTGGCTCAGTGGATAGAGCGTCGGCCTGCGGACTGAAAGGTCCCAGGTTCGATTCCAGTCGGGGGCATGTACCTTGCTTGCAGGCACATCTCCAGTGTGGGGTGTGCAGGAGGCGGCTGATGGATGTCTCTCTCTCATCGATATTTCTGACTTTCTATCCCTCTCCCTTCCTCTCTGTGAAAAATCAATAAAATATATTTTTTTAAAAAATGGCAGCAACCACTGAGTAAAGAGAACTGGAGGCTAGGGTTACCCCCAGCAATGGAAGCATCTTGTGTGTTGGAGTGATGGTCAATCTGCATATTACTCTTGTATTAGATAGAATAGAGGCCTGGTGCACAGGTGGAGGCCAGCTAGTTTGTCTTGAAGGGTGTCCCGGATCAGAGTGGGGGTTCCCTTGGGGCATAGGGTGGTCTGGGTGAGGCGCCTGTGGTGATTTTCAGACCAGGCATACCTCCCAGTCACCCAAGCATAACCTTGAAGCAGGTATCTGGGCTTTATTTATTTCTATAATTGAAACTTTGTAGCCTTGGCAGGCCAGGGCAGCAGGAAGCTTATCATCCTCCATCACCTGGGGGGCAACCCTAGCCTCCAGCTGGCTCCAGCTACATGGCTGCTGCCATCTTGGTTGAGTTAATTTGCATACTTGCTCCTGATTGGTTGGTGGGCGTCAGCAGGGGTATGGTCATTTTACATGTTTCTCTTTTATTAGACAGGAAAACCCAGTGACTAGAATAATGGAATAACCAAAACAACCAGAATGATTGGTGGCTATGATGCACATTGCAGCAGCCAACCAGCCTGATTCAGGCCCCAATCGCTTCCCCATCCTGGCCAATATAACATGAATATAGATGCAAAGTTCTTCACAACATTTTAGCCATTCATATCCAACAATGTCTCTTTTCTAAAGATTTTTAAATTGATTTTGGGAGAGAGAGAAGGGAGAGAGAGAAACATCGATTTGAGAATTGATTGGGTCCTCTTACATTCCTCCTAGCAGGGATTAAGCCCTGAATCTAGGCATATGCCTTGACAGGGGATGGAACCCATAACCTTTTGATGTATGGGACAACACCCAACTAACTGAGCCATACCGGCCAAGACTCTAACAATGTTTTTAAATATATTTTATTGATTTTTTTACAGAGAGGAAGGTAGAGAGAGTTAGAAACATCGATGAGAGGGAAACATCAATCAGCTGTCTCCTACACACCCCATACTGGGGATGTGCCCACAACCAAGGTACATGCCCTTGATCAGGGAGGGACCCTTGAGTCCACAAGCCAACACTCTATTCACTGAGCCAGACCAGTTAGGATTCTAACAATGTTTTTAAAAGGATAGTATATTGTGACCTAGTAGGGTTTTTTTTTTTTAATTCTTGCATTATTTTTAATTTATTGGTAATAATCATAACTTGTATGTCTTTTTATGTTTTCAAGAAAAATGATTTTAAATATAATGTTACAGACAACAAACATTAATACTTCAAGAAAAAATATTTCATATGTAATATTACCAAAAGTGTATTAACATAGTATAATATCACAAAAGTTGTAGGATTTATTAAAAATCTGCAAATAACAGAATTTCTTCTATTATAGTCTAAAATATTTTCCCCCAGCTATATTTTTGTTCATTTTGTGTTGTTCATTATATTCTACAAATGAATGAAATCATGGGATATTTATCTTTCTCTGACTGGTGTATTTTCATAGCATAATGCTCTCCAGGTCCATCCATGCTGTTGCAAATGTTAAGAGGTCCTTATTTCTTACAGCAGCATAGGATTCCATTGTATAGATGTACCACTCATCTGCTGATGGACACTTAGGCTGTTTCCAAATCTTAGATATTGTAGATTGTGCTACTATGAACATAGAGGAGCATATATCCTTTCTGATTGGTGTTTCTAATTTCTTGAGATCTATTCCTAACGGTAGGATTACTGGATCAAATAGGAGATCCATTTATAATTTTTAAGTAAACTCCATACTGTTTTCTACAGTGGTTGCATCAGTCTGCATTCCCATCAACAGGGCATGAGGGTTCCTTTTTCTCTGCATCATCACCAGCACTTGTTTGTTGTTTTGTTGATGATAGCCATTCTGACAGGTATGAAATGGTAACTCATTGTCGTTTTGATTTGAATCTCTTGAATGATTAGTGACTTTAAGCATAATTCCATATGTCTCTTGGCCTTCCATATGTTCTCTTTCAAAAAGTGTCTACTTAGGTCCTTTGCCCATTTTTTAAATTAATTTTTATACATATCTCCCCATTGCCCCCCCTCCTTTCCAGGCATACCCCAACCCCCCCCCCCAGTGTCTGTGTTCATTGGTTATGCTTATATGCATGCATACAAATCCTTTGATTGATCTCTTATCTACCTCACCTATCTTTAATCTTCCTGCTGTAATTTCACAGTCTGAAGCTTTACTGCCTCTGTATCTATCCTTTTGTTCATCAGTTTATAATGTTCTTTATTATCCACCAATGAGTGAGATCATGTGATGCTTCTCCTTCATTGACTGGCTTATTTCACTAAGCATAAGGATCTCCAGTTCCA
>PVJN01019918.1:18178-36791 GCA_004026805.1 Lasiurus borealis
CAGCATAGAATTCCATTGTGTAGATGTACCACAGTTTTCTGATCCACTCATCTGCTGACGGGCACCTAGGCTGTTTCCAAATTGTAGCTATTGTAAATTGTGCTGCTATGAACATAGGGGTGCATAAATCCTTTCTGATTGGTGTTTGTGATTTCTTAGGATAAATTCCTAAGAGTGGGATTACAGGGTCAAATGAGAGATCCATTTCTAGTTTTTTGAGGAAACTCCATACTGTTCTCCACAGTAGCTGCACCAGTCTGCATTCCCACCAACAGTGCACAAGGGTTCCTTTTTCTCCACATCCTCGCCAACAATTGTCGTTTGTTGATTTGTTGATGATTGCCATTCTGACCAGTGTAAGATGGTATCGCATTGTCGTTTTGATTTGCATCTCTCGGATAATTAATGACTTTGAACATGTTTTCATGTATCTCTTGGCCTTCCTTCTGTCATCATTCAAAAAGGTTCTATTTAGGTCCGTTCTTTGCCCATTTTTTTTATTAGATTGTTTATCTTCCTTTTGTGGAGTTGTATGAGTTCCCTGTAAATTTTGGACATTAAATGCTTATTAGAGATAACATTGGCAAATATGTTCACCCATGCAGTGGGTTTTCTTGTTGTTTTGTTGATGGTTTTCTTTGCTATGCAGAGCTTTTTATTTTGATGTAGTCCCGTTTGTTTATTTTCTCCTTAGTTTCCATTGCCTTAGGAATTGTATCAGTAAAGATATTGCTATGACATATGACTGATATTTTGCTGCCTATGAATTCTTCTAAGATTTTTAGTTTCCCATCTTACATTTAAGTCCTTTATCCATTTTGAGCTTATTTTTGTGTATAGTGTAAGTTGGTGGTCTAGTCTTATTTTTTTTTTGGCATATATCTTTCTAATTTTCCCATTATATTGAAGAGACTATCTTGACTCCACTGTATGCTCTTGCCTCCTTTCTCAAATATTAATTAAACATAATGGCTTGGGTTGATTTTTGGGTTCTCTGTTCGGTTCCATTGGTCTATATATCTGTTCTTGTGCCAGTACCAGGCAGTTTTGAGAACAGTGGCTTTGTAATATAGCTTGATATCTGGTATTGTGATCCCTCCTACTTTGTTCTTCTTTCTCAGGATTGCTGTGGCTATTTGGGATCTTTTTTTATTCCATGTGAATTTTTGGAGAGTTTGTTCTAGATCTGTGAAATATTCCATTGATATCTTAATAAGAATTGCATTGAATCTATAGATTGTTTTGGGTAATATGGACATTTTAATGATTTTGATTCTACCAGTC
The DNA here is from genome assembly GCA_004026805.1 of Lasiurus borealis. Taxonomy (NCBI): domain Eukaryota; kingdom Metazoa; phylum Chordata; class Mammalia; order Chiroptera; family Vespertilionidae; genus Lasiurus; species Lasiurus borealis. The sequence continues at coordinate 19,463 of PVJN01019918.1, forward strand.
CATGGACATGGTCTATTCTTCCATTCGTTTATGTCTTCCTCTATTTCTTTTTTCAATGTCATGTAGTTTTTCGAATACAGGTCTTTTACCTCCTTAGTTAAGTTTATTCCTAGATATCTTTTTTGTTGTTGTTGCAATGGCAAATGGGATTGTTTTTTTAATTTATCTTTCTATGAGTTCATTATGGGTGTTAATTTTGTATCCTGCTATATTGCCAAATTCGTTTATTAAGTCTAGTAGTTTTTTGATAGAGTCTTTGGAATTTTCTATGTACCATATCATGTCATCTGCGAATAGTGACAGTTTTACTTCTTCTTTTTCCAATTTGGATGTCTTTTATTTCTTCTTCCTGGCTGATCAATGTGGCTAGTACTTCCAGTACTATGTTGAACAGGAGAGGTGAGAGTGGGCATCCCTGTTCTTGTTCCTGTTCTTAGGGAAAATGGTTTTAGTTTTTGCCCATTGAATATAATTTTGGCTATAGGTTTGTCATATATGGCCTTTATCATGTTGAGATATGCTCCCTCTATTCCCACTTTGCTGAGAGATTTTATAAAAAATGGATGTTGGATTTTGTGGAATACTTTTTCTGAGTCTATCGATATGATCATGTGATTTTTGCTTTTCAATTTGTTTATGTGATGTATCACATTTATTGATTTGCAAATATTGTACTAGCCTTGAATCCCTGGGATACAATCTTAATCATGGTATACAATCTTTTTAATATATTGCTAGATACGATTTGCTAATATTTTCTTGAGGATTTTAGCATATGTTCATCAGGGATATTGGCCTGTAATTCTATTTCTTTGTAGTGTGTTTATCTGGTTTTAGAATTAGGATAATGCTGGCCTTATAAAAAGTATTTTTTCCTCTTGGATTTTCTGAAATACTTGGAGGAGTATAGGTTTTAGTTCTTCTTTGAATTTTTGGTACAACTCCCCTGTGAAGAAGTCTGGACCTGGGCTTTTGTTCAGTGGAAGTTTTTTTTTTTATTACTGCTTCTATTTCATCAGTTGTTATTGGTCTATTCAGGTTTTTTTATTCTTCCTGATTCAGTTTTGGAAGATTGTATATTTCTAAGAATTTTTTCTATTTCAGTGGTCAGCAAACTCATTAGTCAACAGAGCCAAATATCAAGAGTACAACGATTGACATTTCTTTTGAGAGGCAAATTTTTTTAACTTAAACTTCTTCTAATGCCACTTCTTCAAAATCAACTTGCCCAGGCGGTGGTATTCTGTGGAAGAGCCACACTCAAGGGGCCAAAGAACTGCATGTGACTCACAAGCCATGGTTTGCCAACTACTGGTCTGTTTATCTATATTGTTCAGTTGTTGGCATGTAGTTGTTCATAGTATTTTCTTACAATTCTTTGTATTTCTGTGGTGTCTGTGGTTACTTCTCCACTTTCATTTCTCATTTTATTTCTTTGGTTCCACTCTCTTTGTTTCTTAATAGGTCTGGCTAAATGGTTGATCAATTTTGTTTATACTTTCAAAAAACCAGCTTTTGGTTTCATTGTTTGTTTGTTTTTTAGTCTTTATGTTATTTTTGCTCCAATCTTTATTATTTCCTTCTTTCAACTTACCCTTGGCTTTTCTTATTGTTCTCTTTCTAGTTCTTTAAGTTGTAGAGTTAACCGTTTATTGCTGATTTTTTTTTTTTTTTTAGGAATGCCTGTAGTGCTATGAACTTCCCTCTCAGGACTGCTCTTGCTATATCCCAGAGATTTTTGGTTGTTGTATGTTTATTTTCATTTGTTTCTAAGAAGTTTTTAATTTTTTTTAATCTTGTTGGTAACCTATCCCTTGTTTAATTGCATACTATTTAGCCTCCAGGTGTTTGAATGATTTGGGGTGTTTTTACTGTAGTTGATTTTTAATTTCATTCCACTGTGATCTGAGAAAATGCTTGATATGATTTCAATCTTCTTGAACTTGTAGAGACTTATTTTGTGTTCTAACATGTGGTCTAACTTTGTGAAGGATCCATGTGCACTTGAGAAGAATGTATATTCTGCTGCATTGGGATGAAATATTTTATAAATGTCAATTAAATCCAACTTATCCAGTGTTTCCTTTAGAGTCTCTGTTTTCTTGTTAAGTTTTTGTCTAGAAGATCTACCCAGTGAAGTCAGGGGTATTAAAATCCTCTGACTGTATTATTGTCAATCTCTTGTTAAAGTCCTCTAGAAGTTTTTGTATATATTTAGGTGCTCCTGTATTTGGTGCATATATGGTTACCAGGGTTATATCCTCTTGCTGGATCAATCCCTTTAGTATTACATAGTGTCTTTTGTTGTCTCTTATGATGGCCTTCATTTTAAAGTCTATTTTGTCTGATATGAATATGGCTACTCCAGCTTTTTGTATGTTTCCATTTGCATGGAAAAATTTTTTCTATCTCTTCACTCTCATATTATGTGTGTCTTTTGTTTTGAGGTGGGTCTCTTATAGACAGCATATAGTTAGGTCATGTTTTTGTATCCATTCAGCTACCCTATGCCTTTTAATTAGAACATTTAGTTCATTTACATTTAGGGTTATTATTAATAGGTACTTATTTATTGCCATTTTAATTCTATATTGCTAGGCTTCTCTCTCTGTTTCTTCTTATTAGAGCAATTCCTTTAGCATTTATTATAATGCTGGCTTGGTGGTGATGTACTCCTTTAACCTTTTTTTGTCTGGGAAGCTCTTTATTTGACCATCTCTTTTGAATTATAGCCTTGCTGGATATAGTAAACTTGGTCTCAGATACTTGCTTTCCATTACCTTCAGTACTTCATGCCATTCCCTTCTGGCCTGTAGAGTTTCTGATGAGATATCAGGTGTCAGCTGTTTGGAAGCTCCTTTGTAAGCAACAGTTTTCTTTTCTCTTGCTGCCTTTAAGATTCTCTCTTTGTCTTTGATTTTTTGCCATTTTAATTATGATGTGTCTGGATGTGGGCCTATTTGGGTTCCTCTTGTTTGAGGTTCTCTGTGTCTTCTGAATTTGTGTAACTTTTTCCTTTACCAGATTAGGGAAGTTTTCTGCCATTATTTCTTCAGACACTTCCTTTGTTCCTTTCTTCCTTTCTGCTTCTTCTGGCATACCTGCTATTCTAATATTGTTACATTTCACATTGTCCCATGGCTCTCTTAAGCTTTCGTCCTATTTTTTTAAATTGTTTTTTCTTTTGGGTTTTCTGATTGAGTGATATTTTCAACTCTGTCTTCTGATTCACTGATATAATCCTTAGCTTCCCCTAATATGCTGTGTATTCCTTCCAGTGTGTTCTTTATTTGTGTTATGTCATTCTTTTTTAAAAAATAATATGTTTTATTGATTTTTTACAGAGAGGAAGGGAGGGGGATAGAGAGTTAGAAACACCAATGAGAGAGAAACATTGATCAGCTGCCTCCTGCACATACTGGGGATGTGCCCACAATCAAGGTACATGCCCCTGACTGGAATCAAACCTGGGACCCTTCAGTCCATAGGCAGATGCTCTATCCACTGAGCCAAACCAGTTAGGGCTGTCATTCTTCATCTCAGGTCCTTTTTTGTAGTAACTATATCTTTTTTCATGCTGTTGATCCTCTTTATCATCATTACTCTGAATTCTGTTTCAGATAAATTTCTTATCTCTGCTTCATTTAGCTCTTCTGGAGAATTCTCTAGTTCTTTCATTTGGGAGTTGTTTTATTGTCTCCTCCTTTTGGCTTTCTACTTGATTTAGTGATTATGTACTAGGTAGATCCTCTACACCTCTCAGTCTCTAGTTCAGGACAGTGTAAAAAGCTGTTTCTGACCTATAAGATCAAGAAAAGACTCAAAGCCTCCAGAGACTACCTCTTCCTATAGATGGATAAGATTCTGACTTAAATTGCCCCTGGGCAATTGTCCTCAGGTGTGGACAGTTTTCAACAAGGTGAGTCTGTTGCTTCTGCCTGGAAGCTAATTGTTATTTTTAATCTCTTAAGTGGCCTCAAGGCAAAGCATTTCCCATTAGGATGTGTCAACTCTCTACCCCGAAGGCAAGGCAAAAGTCTATGTGGAAAAGATGTCCTCCACTGTGTGAGGGAATGACTTAACCCAGGAAAGTTGGAGTGTCTGCCTTCTGAGCTCTATCTCCTGAGTCCCCAAGTCCTGGCTTCTGCTCTTGCAGTTCCAGTCCACTTCACCCTACCTCTGCCAGAGCACATGATGGTAGCTCCACAGGGAATTTTGTGTGCTGGCCCTTTAAGAAGGTGCCTGAATTTTCAGCTGTTATTCTCTGGCAGACAGCACCCTGCTGCTTTTCACGGCCAGATGTTATATGGGTACCCTCCTCAGTTTTGGTGCTTTCTGCTGGGAGGCCCACCTTGGGGATTAGATCCCAAAGTTCTCATTGACAACCCCACAGGTGAGATATCTCTCTGGGACTTCTGTTGCTGTTTATGGGCACCCAGCCAACCCTTTCACATCTCTGCCTCTCCTACCAGTCTCTATGCAGTCTCAAGTATCAGGGTTCTCTCCTGCAATTTTTCCTTTATTTCAATTGTAATGCCCGTTTGTTCCTAGGAGCATCTCTGTGGAGCATCGACTTACTCTGCCGCCATTTTTAGTCCTATGACCACGTAGGGTTTAATCTCACAAATGTAAGGTTACTTTAACATTAAAATCTCAATCAATGAACCCACCAGTTTGGTTCAGTGGTTGAGCCTCAACCCATGCACCAGATTACCACTTTGTTTCAGGCTAGATCCCCCGAAGGGGGCGTGTAGGAGACTGCCAGTTGATGTTTCTCTCTCATTTCCATCTTTCTCCCTCTCCCTTTCTCTCTAAAATTCAATAAAAACATACTTTAAAAAATTACTACTAAAAAAACTATCAAGATAATTTACCATTCTAACAGGCTAAAAAATAAAAAATATATATGATTGTTTCAATAGATGCATAAAAGCATTTGACAAAACCTGACATCCATTTCTGATTTTTTAAAATTTTAGCAAACTAGAATAGAAAAGAACTTCCAACCCTGGCCATTGTCACTCACTGATTAGAGCATCAGCCAGGGCTCTCAGAAAATCATAGATTAAATTCCTGGTCAAGAACATGTACCAGGGTTCAAATTTGTTCCCGCACATAAGCCTGGCCATTCCCAGGAGGCAACCAATTGATGTCTCTCCCTTACATCTGGGTTTCTCTCTCTCTCTCTCTCTCTCTCTCTCTCTCTCTCTCTCTCTCTCTGTTCATCTTCCTCCCTCTCTCCCTTCCTTTCACTCTCTCTAAAATATCAATGGAAAAAATATTCTCAAGTGATGATTAATTAAAAAAAAAAAGAAAAGAACTTCCTCAATCTGATAGAGCAACTACAATTAGCCTATAGCTAATACTTAATCATTGAAGATTAAATTTTTTCCTCTATGATAAGGAACAAGGCAAGGGTATCTGTTCTCACACCTATTTAACATTGTCCTGGAGGTTCTAACCAATGCTGTAAGGCAAGAAAAAGAAATAAAATTCATCCAGTTTGGAAATGCAAAACAAACAAACAAACAAAAAAACACAATTGTTTACACAGAAAATCCAATAAAATCCCAAAAAAGTCTACTAGTAAATTTAGCAAGGTTGAAGCATTTGAGATTAATATACAAAATTCAATTGTATTTTTATTTAGCAGCAAAGACAGTAGAAATTGAAAGGTAAAAAGATACCATTTATAATACCATCAGATATATTAAATATTTTGTGATAGGGCTGTATAAGACATATATTTTGAAACTATAAGACATTGCTAAGAGAAATTAAAGAAGTCCTAAATAAGTAAAAATATACCATGTTTGTGGATCAGGAGATTCAATATTGTTAAGATGTCAATTCTTGTCATATCAATCCATACTTCATCAAAACCTCAATCAAATTCTCAACAGGCTTTTCAGTAAGTTTATGAGCTTATTCTAAAATTCATATGGAAATATAAGGGACCCAGAATAGCCAACACAACTCTGAAAAAGAGGAACAAAGTTCATAGACTTACTTTCCCTGACTTTAAGACTTGAAACGTAATCAACATAGTATCAGAATAAAGAAACACAAATAACTCAGCAGTTCAAAATAGAGAGTTTAGGAATACATTTACACATATATGGTCAATTGATTTCCAACAAAGTTACAAAGGATAATCTTTTCAACAAATAGTGCTGGTGCTGGAATTATTAGTCATATATAATGAAATGAACTTCAACCTCTAACCTCACATCATATTCAAAAGTTAATTCTAAAAAAAAAAAAAAGAAAGAAAAGAAAAGCCTGGCTAGTTTGGATCAGTGGACAGAGTGTCAGCCTGTGAACCAAAGGTCAAAGGCACATGCCCAGGTTGTGGGCTCCACCCCTAGTAGGATATGAGCAGAAGGCAGCCAATTAGTGATTCTCTCTCATTATTGATCTTTCTATCCCTCTTCCTATTTCTGAAATCAGTACTGCTAAAAACATATTTTTAAAAATTAATTCTATATGAATTAATTCTCCTGTGTTTTCTTTTAAACATTTTATCTCACCATACAAAAATATTTTATATTTATGTCTACAGTTGTACTGTATACTGAGAGGTCATTGGTTTGAGTCCCATTCAGGGCATGTGCCTGGTGGGGGCGGATCAACTCTCTCCTTCTCCCTTCATCTCTCTCTAAAAATCAATAAAAAATATTTTTTTAAAAATGTCTAGAGATAAAGTCATCCCCTTCCTACAGTAAGGGGAAACACCCTTACACATGTAATGTCTTTTACAAAGAGTAACTACTACTTGGATTTCAGAGCTTCTCCCATGTCTGTTTCTTAAAATTAAATAGCCTGAAATAATCCTTATGTCAAAGATACATATTTTGGGGTGACTGGTTCTGTTCCCCTTTAGCTCCTAGGCTACAAACTGTTAAAGGAATTTTGTAGGCAATTATAACTCAGTGTTAAGTATTTGTGTAATGTGTTGCCCTGTCATGTTATAATGACTATAATGTCACTTAGTGACAGGAATTTTCAGCTGTTATAATCTTACTAGAAGCCTAGTGCATGAAATTCATGCACGGGGCGGGGGTGTGTGTGGCTGGGACGGGAGGAGGGATCCTTCAGCCCAGCATGCCCCCACCCTTCACAGTCCATGGCTCTCAGGGGATGTGCTACTGACAGCTTAGGCCTGCTCCCCGAAGGTGGGCCTGAGCCATCAGTAGGCCTCCCTCTGCAGGAAGCAACCTGATCAGGGGAAGGCACTGCCCCCATCATCCCACTGCTACTGCCACTGCCCACCGCCAGGGCAGCCAAGGTGTTTTGATCAACACAGACTCCAGTTCCTTCACCACAAATAAATGACAACTTTCTTTAGGCATTTTTAAAATGTCTTTTTCATAGGATATGATCTTTCTTTCTCTTTCCCTTTCTTTCCTTCCTTCCTTCCTTCCTTCCTTCCTCCTTTCCTTCCTTCCTTCCTCCTTTCCTTCCTTCCTTCCTTCCTTCCTTCCTTCCTTCCTTCCTTCCTTCCTTCCTTCCTTCCTTCCTTTCCTTTCTTTCTTCCTTTCTTTCTTTCAAACCTCACCTGAGGATATTTTTCCATTGATATTTAGAGAGCATGGAAGAGAAAGGGAAAGACAGGGAGAAACATCAATGTGAGAGGGACACTATGATCAGCTGCCTCCTGCATGAGCCCTGACCTGGGCCCTAGCCAGGAAGGAGCCTGCCCTTGATCAGAATCAACCTGGACCCTGCAGTCTGCAGGCCGAGTCTCTATCCACTGAGCCAAACTGGCTAGGGCAAGATATGACATTTCTTAGCCTATCCAGCAGTGAACCTTTGTTTTTTCCTTCAGAACTGAGGTAGAAAAACCCTAGATAACCTTCTTGGATTCTTATTAGGTAAGTTACCAAGAATACTGCAAGTAGCACATAGAGAGCTTAGACAATGAGCAGTCAGAAAAGGTGTTTCCTCTGTAGCTTACACGCAGCGGGACTGCTGGTGAGGGCCTGCCCTTAGCTGCAAGTGGGCCCTCTCCCTCTCTCTCTTCCTTTCCCTCTCCCATTTTTCTCCCTCTTCCTCTCCCTCCAGTCCACTCTATCTAAAAAGCAGTGAAAAAATATCCTCTGGTGAATATTAAAAAAATAAGACAAAATACAGAATAACAGGCCTCCTCAGAGATGCTGAATATGTAGGCCTGAAAGAGAATTTATGGCTCTGTGAAGATCCCTACATGAGTTTTATTAACAATATTTGGAAAATTAGCCTAAGCCACATCAATTCAAGTTTGTGTTTCTCTGTGTCCCAGGGAAGAATCAAATGATCTTTTTGTTTTATTGTGTCAAAATAAAATTTTGCATGTGTTAAATACATAATTCTTATTCAAATACATAATAACAGATGCAAAAATTCTGTTTAACTTAGTGAAGAGACTGGCAGGAGGATAATGCTGTTCAAAGGAGATTGCCAAACAGGAAAGCCTGAAATAAAACTGCTAAGTTAGATACAATCTGGCTAATGTACTATAGCACAATAAAACCATCACTTTTTGAATTGGTTTGTCTTCTAGACAGAAATTAGTTACATCTTTAAAAGCCTAAACATTCTTTCCACCTTCTCACTTTGCTGATCATTTTATGTAACTTTCCAGGGCTGTAAAATGTCAAAATATATGGAACTTATTTAATTGTAAATAGTGTATCAGAGTTATGTGTTTCATAGAAAAGGAAATGATCATTCTGTGGGTCTCTAATGCCCCATTTATACTGAAAGGACTTGCTGTCAACATTTTACTCTGGGCCTGTGCTCAGCCGTGGAGGCTACAGGTGGGCCGCCCTTTCCTCTCTGAGCCTGCAATCAGCCACAGAGGCTGCGGGCAGACTCATCCTCTCCTCTCCCAGCCTGTGCTTGGCCAAGGAGGCTGGGGACCGGCCCCCTGTTCCTGTCCATATCCACTCCAGCTCTGGGGGACCTGCCTGAGCCATGGTGGGGCGGCTCCAGCTGGCCCCTGTGTCCCTGTCCGTGTCTGCTCCGGACCCCCTGTCTCTTTCTCTGTCTCTGCTCAGGGACTCACCTGTGCGTGCATCCTCCTCCTGTTCAGTCATGATGCGTTACAATGTCCCAGCGTAATTTGCATATTACCTCTCTATATATCCTATCTAATAAAAGAGTAATATGCAAATTGACTATACTGCTGCTACACCCACCAGCCAAGCCCATCAGCCATGCCCACTAGCGAATCAGAGTTAGTATGCAAATTAACCCAACCAAGATGACTACAGCCACAGAGAGAGCAGGAGGGAGGCTTGGGTTGCCCCTAGCAATGGAGGAAGCCAAGCACCCAGGCCTCCACTTAAGGCAGCGGTTCTCAACCTGTGGGTCACGACCCCTTTGAGGGTTGAACAATCCTTTCACAGGGGTCGCCTAAGACAATCGGAAAATGCAGATATTTACATCACGATGCATAACAGTAGCAAAATTTCATGGTTGGGGGTCATCACCACATGAGGAACTGTATGCAAGGGTTGCAGCCTTAGGAAGGTTGAGAACCACTGACTTAAGGCAACAAAGTTTCAATGGCTGTGCCAGCGGAAGGCTTGGCTCTGCTCCAGGCTATAAAGTTTCAATTGTAGAAGATAAATAAATCCCAGATACCAGGGCCTCCACTTGATTCACCGGGTTTGGGGCTGGCCTGCAAACCACCACAGGCCCCTTGTCCAGGCCCCACACCCCAAGGGAACACCCACCCTGATCCAGACACCCTTCAGGGCAAACCAGCTGGCCCCCACCCATGCCCCAGGCCTCTATCCTATCTAATAGAAGAGTAATATGCAGATTGACCATCACTCCAACACATAAGATGACTGCCCCCATGTGGTCAAAAGATCCTGCTCCCATGTGGACATAAGATGGCCACCACAAGATAATCAGCAGGGGAGGGCAGTTAGGGGTGGCCAGGCTGGCAAAGGAAAAAAGTTGGGGGTGACCAGGCCTACAGGGAAGGATAGTTGGAGGGACCCAGGCCTCCAAGGGAGGGCAATTAGGGGTAACCAGGCTCACAGGGGAGGGCAGTTGGGGCAAACAGGCTGGCAGGGGTGCAGTTAGGTATCCATCAGGCTGGCAGGGGAGTAGTTAGGGGGTTATCAGGCTGGCAGGCAAAAGCAGTTAGGAGAAATCAGGAAGGCAGGCAGGTGAGCAGTTGGTAGTCACCAGTCCTAGATTGTGAAAGGGATGTTCGACTGCCCATTTATTGAATCGGGCCTAAATGGACAGTCTAGCATCCCTCAAGGGGTTCCAGATTGGAGGAGCAGGCTGGGCTGAAAGACACCCCCCCTGGGTGGGGGTTCCCTTGGGGCATGGGGCAGCCTGGTTGAAGAGCCTGTGGTGGTTTGCAGGCTGGCCATGCCCCCCGTGACCCAAGTGGAGGCCCTGGTATCTGGGATTTATTTATCTTCTAAAATTGAAACTAGGTAGCCTTAAGCAGAGGCCAAGGCAGGCCAGGGCAGGCAGAAAGCTTGGCTTCCTCCATTGATGGAAACCCAAGCCTCCTGCTCTCTCCGTGGCTGCAGCCATCTTGGTTGGATTAATTTGCATACTTGTTCCTGATTGGCTGGTGGGCATGGTATGTTGGTGTAGCAGAAGTGCAGTCAATTTGCATTTTACTCTTTTATTAGATAGGCTATATAGATGGGAATACCATGGGACCACTGTCATATATGTGGTCAGTTGTGTGTTTTTCTAAATATGAAATGCTTCACAATTTTGCATGTCATCTTTGTTCAGGGGCCATGCTAATCTTCTCTGTATCATTCCAATTTTAGTATATGTGCTGCCTAAGTGAGCACTGCAGTTGTTGACCAAAATGTCATTATGTGACACATGATTGTATGTACAAATAACTTATCTGTCAAAGGACTTGTACCCAAATATTATAGGACTAGAAGCCCAGTGCACAAATTTGTGCACAGGTGGGGTCCTGCTGGCCCACCCCAATGGGAGCCTATCGGACAGAGCCAGCAGGAGGAGGGGCCACAGGCAGTTAGCCAGCTGGCCGCACTCCTGATTGGGGTGTTGGGGGCCTATCCAGGCCAGGCCAGTGGGGGTGGGAATCAGTGATCACGGCCTGGATCCAGCTCATTGGCTGCTGCAGTGCATGTCAGAGCCACTGGTCATTCTGGTCACTGTGGTCATTCTGCTATTCCAGTTGCTGAGCTTTTATCCTGTGTACATAGATAGTGGGAATGCAGACTGGTGCAACAATTGTGGAAAACAGTATGGAGTTTCCTAAAAAATTAAAAATGGAACTCCCATTTGACCCAATAATCCCACTCCTAGGAATATATCCTAAGAACCTGAAACAGAAATCAGAAAGAATATATGCACCCCTTTGTTCATAGCAGCATAATTTACAATAACTAAAATTTGGGATCAGCCTAAGTGCCCATCAGCAGATGAGTGGATAAAAAAAAAAAAAGTATGGCAAAGGACTTGTATGCATGCATATTAGCATAACCAATGGATACGGTGGGGGCTTGCCTGGGGTGGGAATGGCTGGGGGCAGAGGGGTCAGTTGTAGAAAAAGAAGACATATGTAGAACTTTAGACAATAAAAAGTTATGGTACATTTACACAATGGAATTCTCTGCAGCAATATAAAAGAAAGAATTCCTACAATAGCCTGGATGGACCTGGAGAATATTATGCTTAGTGAAATAAACCAGTCAGAGAAAGATAAGTACCACATGATTTCACTCATATGTGGAATCTAATTTTAAAAAAAATAAACTAATGTAAAATAGACCCAGAGACATAGAAGCACAAACAGACTGTTGAACCTCAGAGGGAAGGGAGGGGAGGGGGGCAGAGAAGCCATTAACCAATGAACTTATATGCATATATGTATAATCCATGGACACAGGCAATGGTTTGGTGAGGGGGTGGAACAGAAGTGGGATGGAAAAGGTTAATAAGGGGGAAAAGGAGGACCTATGTAATACTTTCAACAATAAGATTTTTTTAAAAAATAAATATTACAAGAAATATAAGAAAACAAACAAAATATCTGAACAGACACTCTACCAAAGGAAATATGCAGATGAAAATAAACTCCTTAGGAAAATACACATTTAAACCCCAGTGAGATACCACTTATATGCACCTATTAAATGTTCTAAAATTAAAAAGACTAACCATATCAAGTGTTGGTGAGGACATGAGCAAATGGAATTATCATGCTTTTTAAAAATATATATTTTATTGATTTTTTACAGAGAGGAAAGGAGAGGGATAGAGAGTTGGGAACATCGATGAAAGAGAGACATCAATTAGCTGCCTCCTGCACACCCCCTACTGGGGATGTGCCTGCAACCAAGGTACATGCCCTTGACCAGAATCGAACCTGGGACCTTTTAGTCCGAAGACTGATGCTCTATCCACTGAGCCAAACCGATTTCGGCTATCATACATTTTATTACTTAGGAAATGACAAGGGTTTTAGGAGCCCTGTCCCAGATAGCATTTGGGGGCAGGAGAGGGGAGGGAGTAGAGACCTATATATATTTTTTCTATTATCTCACAGAAGTTCATAAATTAGCATGTTACTGTTTTATGGACATTAGCAGAAGACACTAGCCTCTTGGAATTAAAAACAAAGTACTTTATTGCTCACTGCACAGCAAGTAGCAGGAGGCATGTTCACACTGGTTTCCCTTGTGTACAAGAACCGTGGATCACATGGAGGCCCCAGATGGATGCCTATGCTTGGAGTGACTTGCATTCCAGGAGAGGAATATTGAGCTTAAGAATCTTCCATATTATAGCAAATAGTAAACAAGCCTGGTTTCTGTTCCAGAGGGTGACATTACATCATCCTTTAAGATTGCTCACAACCTGGAGGTCATATAGTATTTCTCTTTCTCTGTGTGATTTATTTCATTTAGCATAATACCCTATAGATCCAACCATATTATTGTAGATGGTGAGATTTCATTCTTTTTTAAGGCTGAGTAATATTCCATTTGTATATGTGTCACATCTTTTTATCTAAACATCTATTGATGGACACTTAGGTTGCTTTCATATCTTAGCTATTATAAATACTGTTTTGATGAACATATGGATGCATATATCTTTTCAAATTAGTGTTTTGAATTTATTTAGATAAATACCCAGAAGTGGAGTTGCTGGGTCATAAGGTAGTTCTAGTTTTAAATTCTTGAGGAACCTCCATACTGTTTTCCATAATGGCTGCTACAATTTTCAATTCCATCAGCAGTTTACTAGGGTTTCCTCTTCTCCATATCCTCACCAACACTTATTGTTTATTGATGTATTGATGATAGCCATTCTGAAGATATGAGGTAATATCTCATTGTGGTTTTAATTTGCATTTCTCTGATGATTAGTGATATTGAGCAATTTTTCATGTCTATTGTCCATCTATATGTCTGCTTTGGAGAAATGTATATTCAGGTCCAGGTCCTAAATTTTGAACCTTTCACTATATTATCTATTTTCTCTATCTGTAATTTGATCCTCTCCCTCTTTTTTTTCTTTTTTTTAAGGTGCATGTGGTATATATGCATAGAAAGAGAGTTGAAAGCAACTACATTCAAATGATTATACGGTTATATATGACTACTAAATTTCTAGTGATTCTTACTTTTTCTCTAGACTCTTGTGTATTGTCTGATTATTTAATAATAAGCATATCAACTTTTCTGGGAAGAAAAAATAATAAATCAAATTTAATTTGGGGTAATAGAAATAATAGTATCAAGCTTCTCTTCTTGTGGTACACTGTTTAAGAAGGAGGTCTCTGGAAAAGACTGCCTGGGTCTGAATCCCAGCTCCATCGATTTTATACCTATGAGCTCTGGACGAGTTTCTTAATCTCTCTGAACCTTAGTTTCTCATCTATAAGATAACAGCAGCTAGAGTTGTTGTGAGGATTAAATGAGGTAAAAGCACATAAACTGCTAAGCACAATGCCTAGAACAGGGTAACCTGTCAATTGATCAATTAACCTGTCGGTTATGTTGTTATTATCTTGAGTTCAATCAGCAATGGGCCTAACATCCAACTTTTTAGCAAATCCCAACATACCATCTTAAATACAGGATCTGCTTATATCTTAGAGAAGAAATTATATTCACAGTAGAACCTCTCTTGGTGAATCAAAAAAGAAAAACAACAGTATTTCAGAAAAATAATTAAGGAAAAATAAGGTAACATTCTGAGGTTTCAGATGGACATGAATTTTGAGAGGAACACTGTTCACACTACTACATCCATAACTGTTGGTCAATACCTTGATTCTAAAAATTTAATTAGCAATAAGTGCAATAAAGTAGACAAAAGAAAATTAAAAAGCCTAGTTTTTTTCTTAACTTTGCCACACAATAATACAGGACAATGGGTAAACCTCTTAATGTCTCTGGGACTCAGTGTTCTATTCTATAAATGAAGGGGCTTTGGCTAAACAGATTTCTAAATAAATCTCAGTTATTAAACTATATGATTCATAGAAAATGTATTCATTGATTTCTCATATGACATTAATTAAACATCTCTGGGTCCAGAAACCTGAGGATAAATAAGGCATTTAAATAGGGACTTTACACTCTAGCAGAGGAATACCAGCATTGAAAACATAATTATTATATTCACTCTAAATAAAGAAAAATAGTGTTTGTTGTGAGAGTGTATAGCTGAGAGCCCTAACCTGGTCTGGGAGCAGAGGATGTCAGAAAACATGTTAAGAAGGTAACAACCATCCAAGACTTCTTCAAGCTAATTGTGACTTAACGTGCAACTATAGAAATTCAAGTAGTAAACAGTAGCATTAAACCACAGTTCTCTCTGGTATCTCCAGTAAATTTCCAAGTTCAGAATACCCACGAAACCCAGTGGCAATATCGTTCCTATCATTCATTGTACAGTACTGAGTCTTTCAATAACCTGTGAGCCAGTTAGTTCTGTAAAAACAAGGAAATAACTGTGGTGGAACAGTCTGTCAGATGGTCATTCCAGTTGTTTCTGTGATGTCATAAAAACTTTCCCTAAAGATTTTTTTCATGAGGAGAAACCAAGATGGCAGCATAGGTGAACACCTAAACTGCTGCCTCACACAACAATTTCAAAACTACAACTAAAAGACAGAACCGACATCATCCAGAACCACAGGAAAGCTGGCTGTGTGGAAATTCTACAACTAGAAGAAAAGAGAGCGGCTCTCAGAGACTCAGAGGAGCTGCAAAAAGCTGAGGTACATAGACACATGTGTGGAGAGAATAGGCGGCTGAGTGTCTGGCTGGCTTCCTCTAGCAGGATGGTGATAGAAACTCCCAACTACAGTGAACCCCAGTTCTGACAGCACTGAACCCCAGTTCTGGGTGAGACTCATACGGTGGGAGTCTGGACTGTCATGAAAAGAGAGGAGTGCACGGAAACTCAGGGGAGCTGCAAAAGACAGAGGTCTGGAGGCACGCACATGAATGCACAGAGAGGACTGACTGCTGGTGTGCCACTGGCTTTCTCTAGAGGGAGGAAGACAGAATGTCCCAACTGCACTAAAATTCACTTCCAACTGCACTGAACCCCAGTTATGGGGGAGACCCTGGGGATCCAGAATCATATGAGTCCCCAGAGCACAAGGAAACTCAGGGAAGCCACGAAAGACAGAGGTTTGAGGCACACAAGTGTGCACAGAGAGGACTGCAGCAATTACCGAGGGACTCTTAGACACAGGAGCCTCATAGAACAGGGCTGATGGGAAGCCAAGGCTGTCTGCTCAGCCCTGAGATTCCACCCCACTAAAGCCTAGCACAGAGGCTTTTGCAATTTTGCAAATCTTATCTCATAAGGGTGTCTCCAGCATAGAAGTTCTCCTGAAGACACAGTTGATGCTCACAGCCAATTGGCCTAGAAGTCAATTCCCCCTCTCCCCGCAGTGATACCAACAAAAATCAAGACAACTACAACAAGGCTCTACACACAGTCCACAAAGGGGTGCACCAAGAGTGTACACCTCAGGTAACTGGGGAGGCGGAGCTATGGGGCCATATAGGATACCTAACACACAAAGCTACTCTACCAACTCAGAGAAGCAGTCAAAATGCAGAGATAAAGAAACAGATCACAAACTAAAGAAATGGAGGAAAACAAATGACTAGATATACAGTTCAAAACCACGGTTATAAGGTTTTTCAAGAATTTTCTAGAAAAGGTCAATAAATTTAGCGAGACCCTTGAGGATATGAAAAAGGATCAACTAGAAATTAAACATACACAGACTGAAATAAAAAATATTATACAGAGACCTAACAGCAGATTGGAGGAACTCAAGAATCAAGTCAAAGATCTGAAATACAAAGAAGCAGAAAACACTTCACTGGAAAAGAAAAAAGAATCCAAAAATATGAAGATAGTGTAAGGAGCCTCTGGGACAACTTCAAGCATACCAACCACAGAATTATGGGGATACAAGACAGAGAGAGCAAAATACTGAAAACCCATTTGAAGAAATAATGACTGAAAATTTCCCCCACCTGGTGAAAGAAATAGACTTACACCAAAACTGTTTGGCTCAGTGAGTAGAGCATTGGCCTGCAGACTGAAAGGTCCCAGGTTTGATTCCAGTCAAGGGCATGTGTCTTGGTTGTGGGTGCATTCCCAGTAGGGGGAGTGCAGGAGGCAGCTGATCGATGTCTCTCTCTCATCGATGGTTCTAACTATCTATCCTCTCCCTTCCTGTCTGTAAAAAATCAATAAAATATGAAAAAATAAATATAAAAGAAATAGACTTTCAAGTCCAGGAAGCACACAGAACCCCAAACAAAAGGAATCCAAAGAAAACCACACCAAGACACATCATAATTAAAATGCCAAGAGAAAAAGACAAAGAGACAACATTAAAACCAACAAGAGAAAAACAGTTAGTTACCTACAAGGGAGCACCCATACAATTGTCAGCTGGTTTCTCAACAGAAACTATGCAGGCCAGACGGAAGCGGCAAGAAATATTCAAAGTGATGAATAGCAAGAACCTACAACCAATATTATTCTACCCAGCAAAGCTTATCATTCAGAATTGAAGGTCTGATAAAGAGCTTCACAGATAAGAAAAAGCTAAAGGAATTCATCAACACCAAACCAGTATTATATGAAATGCTGAGAGGTACTCTTTAAGAAGAGGAAGAAGAAGAAAAAGGTAAAGATAAAAATTATGAACAACAAATACATATCTATCAACAAGTGAATTAAAAATCTGATGAACAGGATAAACTAGTGATTATAATAGAATCAGGGGCATAGAGAGGTTATGGACTGACAATTTTCAGGGGGAAAGGAGTGAGGG